>JAQIWH010006287.1:0-13085 GCA_034695005.1 Cryptops parisi
AACGAATGTTGCGAAGCAACATGAGTTTTCACAAAATTGAGTTTCTAAACAAGAAGAAGACATTATAGAAATTGATGACAAAGCTGATGTTTACAGTTGCCCGGCGGTACGCCGGGCTCAAAAAATCTTGTAGGCTACTTTTAAACCAGGACAATTCACCCCTTGATTTCATCCTCGCAAGTCGCAAAACGCATACCGCTAGCCACAATCTTCATCCATTTTCATCTAATATGTTCACATATTTTACAATCCACTTCGAAATATAAAAAAAAGGATGTGTCTTTGCAGGGACTGTAGATGTACAGTAAGTACAATATATTATGCTGTATACTAAGTATACAGAATACTTATTAAACGTATTTGAAACATGTTAATACAAAATCATATGAATTTGTTTAGATGGTTGTTATGTTGCATTAATTTGGCATACTAAGTGGCCTGCTACATTACTTTGGCACAACAGATCCCTGATCTAGGTTTTAAACCATGGCTTATTGTTAAATTTTTACTTTAGCACCCCCCCCCCTAGGGGCAACGCTAGGTAGTTAATCTAGTTACCTATAATAATTTGCTATGTTATTGACACCCGATTACCAACTTCATTGGGAGCACTACCGAATGAGAGTGAACAGCGCGAAATTTAAAGTTGGCATTTTTAAAGTAGATAGAGTAGAGAGAACAATTTCAGGAAAAAATTATATTGACAATGCCCAAACGACCTATTTAATGCTAGCAAAAAGCCGGACTTTGATTGGACTCGCGCGTAATTTTAATTCAAACTTATGTAAATATTAAATATATTTTTATTCCTACTAATGTATAAATGCGAAAGTACGTCTGTATGTTTGTGACTCCGCGAAAAACTACTGATCCGATTAACTTGATTTTCTTTGTCATCATATTGGAGGTCCTAGAGTCCAAAAAACTTCGTAAAATTAACAGATATAATCCTTTTATAACGTTAACTAACTGCAAATCTTTTCCCGTTTGTAATTGTCGAGTAGGCTTCTGCCTCGTGAACTTACTTTCTACCGGAAAGAACAATGATCCAGTTTTTTTTCCCTCGACCATGCCCAAAAATTGTTGCCGTTCAGGAGACAAGCCTAATCACATTTTTATTTTTATAAAAGTAAAATTAATTTCATGTCTGCTTGTCAAAAAATCCAAAAAACAACTAATTTTTCTATTTCAGGCTAAATGTCACAGTCACGATTAATACTGTATGAATCTCTGATCTTATCCAAACTGTTGTTTTTTGGGGGCATTCCGTCAAATAAGCGCCATACAAATCAGTACCGACAATAGAGCGCCGACACAAAAGAGCACCCGACAAAAAACCGCATCAGGTATGCAGTGAAGCTGAAGTGATTCTTTCAAGCAGAGCTTTTAATTTTTTACGTTTTTATAGTATTTTATTATTAATGAAGTATTCTATTTAATTAATAACAAAATTAATCAGTATTGATTTGATTAGTAAGTATTTGATTTGTGGATCATGTTGTTTAATGGTTGTGGTTGGTTGGTTGAGTGAGATTAAAAAAAGTGAGCATGAGTTGTTTCAGTTAAAAAAAAGTAGATCGAGTATTAAATTTAACATGTTTATGGTGCGCTCGTTTGTGTTGGCCCTCAAATATCTGGTGCTCTTTTGTGTCGGCCGCTCATATGTCGGGGCTCTTTTGACGAGTCACCGTTTTTTTAATGTCAGTATGCCTATACTTGACCAAACTGCTTTGTGGTTGGTTAAAGCGCAACAGACACGACCAACCAACCAATCAAAGCTGTTTGGTGCGAATATTATTGCATCATAAAAAGGGGAAGAGTGAGTGAACCCCTTAGGGCTATCCCCCCCCTCCCTAAATCCGCTTGGAAAAAAAAGAGGTAATTTGAAATCGATTTCAGCCTTGTTAAGAAAATCAATCCATTCTCTTTTAAAATGTGTGAAAATTCGAACTCATTAAATGAATTTCACTTACGTCCTCTCGCAGAAAAGATCAGTTCATAGCTTCTAAATTGAGAAAACCTTGCATAGAATGTGAATCGCTATCGGGAAAGTGGCACGAAGTCGATGAAAAGAAACTAAAGGGAAAATTTATTGAAGACGACTATTTTCTCGGCACTATGGAATTTGGAATTGACAACTTTACTTTGGAGTGCTACTGCTCTTTCGACTTCAGGTGAACACAAAAATGCATCACGGAAAAAAATATAAATTAGCCGGCTAGAAATCTATCTTCTTAAATATATTTAATAATAAAAACCTTCCCTTCTAAAATTCCTTAAATTTGTATTTGCAGTTCCAACGACGTTGACGACATGTTGAAGGAAATGAAAAAAGAACGCGTGAACAGCAAATGTGATTCAATAGAAGAGGACTACGAGCATAAAAAAGTAGACGTCAAAGAGCTGAAAAAATGTGTCGAACTCTACCCCAAAGAAGAGAAAAAAAAATATATCCAAGTCACACTCGAAATTGACGCTATGGAAATCATTCTGCAAACGAAAGCGAAACTTGACATAATACGTAAATACAACAAAGGAAAACCCCTTCGTCAAGAAATTGTTCACAAAGACGTGGACATCCGAGGGTCACCCAAAGCCAAATGTGTCGACAAGTACGAGACAGCCAGCCAACAAACCATTGAAACGTGTGAATGTTTAGAGAAAGCCGGATATTTCCAGCTCTTACCCCATTCCATTCTCGAACAAGTGATGACCTGTGGCGAAAAGGACTTGGATGCCGTTGGAGGAGCACAATATTTGTCGGAAATCAACTGTTATCGCCAACTCGACTGCAAATTAGACTTTAACGAAGACGTGTGTGAATAGTTAACTTTTCATGCAGCAGCAGCATACTTTCAAAACTTTCTGAAACTGTAAAATTTTTTTTGTGGTCTGTTCACCTCAACATATAAACAAGTTTTATCCTCACAAGATGATGATTGGTAAATAAATGAAAATTACCGTTTAGCATCGCAAATTTTGTTGCTTGTTTTTTTTATATAATCATTGTAACATTGCGACATGTAATTTAATATTTAAACGTAACAATGATTCCTGAACACTAAACGACTAACATCAGAATTATAACCTCTCCTACACGATTACTTATCCGAGAAAATAAATGCCAAACAATTTCACTAGGGTTAATGTATCTTCTCGAAATATTAATATCAACGGAAGAAAATCGGTTGGTTTTAATAACCTAAAAGTAATCAGCGATAACATTTTCGTAAAGATTTGATTTAATAATTTAGATTAGGCTACTTGGGATTAAATCTGTGAGTAATTAATCTTAAAAGCTATTTCTCGTTGTAAATTGATAATTATAAAGAACTGTCCACACAACTTGCCATCTTAACTAAACGAGTTCTTCACCTAACTCAACTACTGAACAGAAATAGGTCGATCTTTTGTCCAATTGGGACCATGACACTGACGAAAGATAAAAACCGACAAACACTGAAGCATAAGCTAATTCAGCGCAAAAAGAACGTGAATGACTAAAGAAAGTTCGTGCATTTCCTTGAATATGGTCGTCGTCGAACGTATTGGATTACTATTTTAATGGTTCACATTCAGTACATGGTTCTGTTTATTTTGGTTCGAATAAGTTTCATGTGAGTTATATTTTTTGATCTATTTTTGTCTTTTTCTTTTTAAACTTGTGTTTATTTGTCCCTAGGGGACGTGAGATTTATAAGTGAAATGAAAAAATACTAACGGGGTCTACATTAAATCAATTATTCATTTAGTTATTTCCATAAATGCAATTAAAACTTTTGATACCTGTAGGTTATCCGGCTAAGAGTCACCGATGGCACTGCAGCTCGAAAGTGGAATGTTAGATCGATCACTGTTTGAATATTGTGGTAAACATGACTGGTTACTAAGTTAGGTTAGTCCATTTCGACTTGAGCGTTTGTCCCAAGCCTAATTTAACTTAATAATCTGTCATCATAACTAAAAAACCACAATAATCAAAGTACTGTATAACAAACAATGATCAATCGAACACTCCACCTTCAAGCTGCAGCGCCATCAGTGGCTCTTGGCCGGATAACCCACAAGTACGGTACCAAATCTTTTTTTGATACATGATACATTTTCATGAAAAAGTAGTTTTAGAATATCCTTCGGAGAAATAAAATGTGAAAATTAAAATCAATGAACGAAACATCGATTGTGGTTAATCGAATTTTGATCCGTGCATCACTATCAAACGACTTGCTTTTTCTTGACGAATTTTCACACTTCCTGCGTCACCACCACTTCCTGATAATTGGAGCGCAAAATTTAAAATTTCCTCAACTCTAAAACCGGAAAGAAAGACCGGAAGGGCGGACAGGCGTTGTACCCCTTGGTGGTCAAAGGAGCTACAAATGCTTGTAAAAGAGGAGAAGAAGAAGAAGAATTATCATGCTTGGCTTGGTAATAAAACTTCTGATTCTCGTCGACTGTACGTCTGCACGAAAAGGGCCGTAAAAGAAGCTGTCGCAGCCGCTAAGGATGGAATTTTATGACGAATATGTCTAAAAATCATATCTTTTCGTGCAAAATATGCATAATTTTGCCGTTTCTGCCACTTCTTTTTATTTTTTATGTATTTATTTATTTTTATTTTTTTACATCCCATAAGGACAAAATAAAAATACATAAGCATATCTAAGATAGGAAATTACATCCTTGAATAATGTAAATACGCAACAGTTTTTTTAAGTGACTACAACGTGTTATACAAGTGTCTGGAATCATAAAAGAGGAATTTTTCTAAGTCGAAAGGGCAAGCTGTTCCAGAAAACATCCATAAAGTATTAAACACGCCAATGAACTAAACATGTTCTAGAATGGGGGAGGGTTAAACCCCTAAAAAACCCTGTAAATCCGCCAGTGGATAGCAGTATACGTTCAATTAGTACTAACAAAGTCACTCACTAACTCAGTACCGGTACTCACTCACAAGCTAATATAAAGAGTATAAAAATACTTTCACGAGTGACAATTTACATTTTTATCAAAAATCACAAGCTGGATTCTTTCTAAATTTGAAAACAATATTATAAACTTTATGATTTTATCAATCGGTTTTTTTTTTGTGAAGTTACACCTATGAAAACAATATTGGGAACAATAAAATTGTCACATTAAACTATGGAAATTTCTTAATCATACATGGATCACTTCACTATACTTTCTTATGTAACTTACTACTGTACTGTTATGTGTCTTTCCTAACCACTATAAATTCAAGTAACAAGTATACTACAAAATTAATACGTATTGCCAAAGATATGATGATGTAATTTTCAAGAAATTTCACATCTTCAATCATCGAAGGAGATCACACGCGACTATCTTCATTTTCAATAGAGAAAGTACGGGCCCGACACCCGTACCGTTCCAATTACACATACAACTGAAACGGAAATCGAACACGCCTTATGGGGGAAAAAACATTAAAAACAACGTGTGAGATAGACAAGTCATAAATCTTGAACCTTTGCTATAGCTCGTTTCTCACAGGCTTTATTCTTAAACGAGAGATACTTCATGTTTTGTAATAAATTTATCTTTTATAGTGTTGTACAGCCCCGTGCTACTCGGTGGGAGGATGGCGTTTCACCTCTCTGCTCACCCCCTACTTGATGTAAACCGTTGATAAGTAGCCTATAATAGAATTTGTAAACCAAGGAACACATAGAACCAAACTGCAGCAGAATCGGTTCAGTAGTTATCAAGTTATAAACAACCATACACGATGAAAACTTTTTATTTTATAATTAGTAGAGACAGAGTAGAAATGAAAAATATACAGTATACAAAAGTGGTTGCGCCTGCAAAAATACTTTTTGCAGCAGTAGTAAATAATATTTAATGGAAAAACAGGCAAAACGACTAAATTTAAATTTAATTGCTGTATGATACGGTAATAAGTCCAAATAGAAATAACAATCCATTCTTCAGATTATTTTTTGTGGATATCACCTTCTAACTGCCTAACAACAAGCAGCCTACCACGTGTATCACCCTTCAATGTTACCCTATACGTTTTCTACTTCCAAAAATCCAAGATGGCTACCTCCATCACTATGCTGTATGAAGCCTACTGTGAATAAACCAATGTATCAATCCACTACCAATCTACATCCACTGCCATCAATCGTATCAATTATAAAGAACTAGTAGTTAGCCCATGCTATTGCACGAGAAGAGTTATAATATTATAAAAGTGAACATTTTACGTTTACAACCAACCAACTCCATCTAGTGACAAGATGCTACACCTCAACCACAGCTGACTTGAAGATTCTGCACGATAGGTGGAGCTAAAGAATCCATGAGACACTACAGATCTGGTTCATTCTTTTATTAATGTCACCAGACACTAATTGAAGGGTCTAGTGTAAAAGCGTGGAGAGTAACATTTTTAGTTTTGAAAAAAATGCGTACTGGAATGCAGATTGCCGTGCCGTCTATAGGCTACTACACACTTCTTGCACTTATACATTTGCACATACCGAGTATTGTTGTTTTGCTAAAAAATTATGCGTTAGGAAAGTATAATTGCACCTAACACATTCAAATATGCTTCAGCTCATATTTGACAAAATGTTACTTAACATCCTTTTACACTAGGTGCTTAAATATTATATTACACACTTCAAAAATGTTGAAAGTCAACTTATCGTGTTTGGACTATATTTTCTATGATATAACAAAATTAATAGTAATAAACTTAAAATCTCATTACGTATTTTTTAAGAAGTGCACGTCAATTCTTCGAAATATCACGCGGTGATTGGGACTTTTATATCGAAAAACCCTTTTTGTTCCCCCTCCATAAACACGCTTTAAAATGAGCGTTAAAAGGGGGAAATGTCGCAGAAATAAAAATTCGCTTAAGAGGAGTCGATTTAGTACTTTCATCTTGAACCGTCACCAACCAATCACCGGCAGACTTTTTGTATCTTTTAACGAGGCTCGTAAAAGTCAAACGATCGGAATGATATTGATGGTTTGGGTCGGTTTCATCATCACCGCTGCAAACAACCAACCAACGCCAACCCGAAAGAGCAATTAATGCTGAGGGAGAACAAGAAACCTAATTAATGCTCGAGTGATTTAAAGTCGAGGGGGTGTTTAACCACGCAGGGACAGATTGACACAAATAAATGACATCGATCGTGACACTGAAAAATTAATCCTGATCGTTACGAAAATCCATAAAAACTTGACGCTCTTAAAACCAAGAACTTGAGGCTTCTTTGACCAACTCCCACCACCAGAGAGCAGCACTTACAACAACTTCCCGTATCCGCCAATACTTAGAAATCAGATAATAAAACGTAGTTACTGTACCTAACACTCGAGCTTATATTGTTCTGTGCATACTGTTTATCTCTAATGTGTATAAAAAGGAAAGTTTGTTTGTATGGTCATGCACTCTTAGGCCCTTTGACCAAACAGAACTAAATTTTGCATAGTTAGCTACTCTTTGTACCCATCGAAACATGTCCGAAAATATATTTGTTACAATTTTCAAATAAAAATAGCTGTTATTGAAAAAAAAAACAAGTTTTTCAGTAACAAAAATACTCATTTATTGCCATTAGAAGACAGTGATACTGACACTGTTCAAAACAATTAGGACATCCTCCATTTAATGATTCTATAGTATTCTTCTAGAGGTCCGCCTAGTCACAAATGTGACTACGCACATTCCAAAAAAATTAAATGAGAATAAGAAAACTATGTAACTATGAAAACTAACTAACAGTACTGCAAAAACTATAACTAATTACTGTTATCCCCTTTCTCCTCCTAGTATCACGTGACGATGTTGAGCCACACCTACGTCTGCTTGCGAAAAAAAAGGAACTCAAGCACGTATGCTGTAGCAAAATAGTAATAGTAAGCAGTACTATAGCTATAGTACTGTATATATATATATATGTGTGTGTGTGTGTGTGTGTGTGTGTGTGTGTGTGTGTGTGTGTGTATGTTTTACAGTTTACACAAACGGCATATGCAAACATACAAATTGCACCCTTTTATCAATCGAACCACGTGGTTAGGCCTATTTGGAGCGACGCCATTAGGTTTGTTTTGTGCAAAAAAAGGCTTAACTATGACGTCATCGCTTTTTCTATCGAACATCACGTGATTGGCGTTTTTAGAACTGGTCTTGCACGTTCAGGGGAGCGCTCATCAACTTCTAAGCACGTCGAGGAATGTTCTAGAACGAGACGTGTTTCGCATAGACAACCAACTCATTGCGCATGCGTACACGTCTTAAGAAACCATCAAACTACCCGTTGCAATTTCTATTTACTTTTTTTTTTATTATTCTTTCTATCGTTTATATATTTTTATATAATGCATTCCAGCGTTGGTTTATTTTAGCACATCGCACACCGTTAATATAAAAACCTCTTACAGTAAATTAGGTAAGCCTGTATACTTTTTGCCTCTCAATCTTATTAGTTGTCCTATTTTATAGCCAGGTTACTTTTTTCTCTCCCGCTTTGACAATGACACAACAACAAAAACAAAATCCTGCCAAGTAATAAACAAAATTTGGATAAAGCAATCAGTGTATTATAATTTCACCCACAAGGTTTATTTACAAGTAATAAAAATCTCGCTGTTAATTGAGTGAAAAATATACATCCCTAAAAAAAAGGGATTATAATGAGAAAAAAAGTTTCAGGGATGAGAGGGAAAAAAAATTAATTAATTGTAGGGACCTCGTTTAACGAATTTTTTTTTACTCTTCTTTCCTGTAACGCGAACTAATAAAAATATTTAATTGATGCTGATGGAAAATTGCTTCATACATTTTTTTTTATATTGCAACTAAAGAGTGTTAAAGGGTTACGTGTAAAGTGTCACGTCGTAAATCAATTTTCACCTTCACCGATTTGGAAATCAATTTTACATTCCACTTTTCTTTCACCTACGAATAGCCTTACGCGTTTGCGTGTATGTACTTGGCATTTTTTTGCACAATCCAATTAGTTTTCACACTTAATTTTAAAAACAGGCATAGGTCAGGAATCAAATACCTTGCCAGTCCTGTGTCTTCATCATTTTATGATGAACCATGTAACTTTATAATTTTTAAAGGTTTTTTTCCTACATTAACAAGTTTTCTAACTATCTCTTTGTTCAACTCAAAAAGACAGGTGACGAACTAATTTGGAATAAATCAAAAATAGTCTTACCTTAATTAATTGGAGAAATATGACACGATTGTGTTCCAACATTTTGCCCCTCCTTAAAAAGACAACAACAAAAATTAATAAATTTGACTCTTTTCATTTTAAGCTATACTTAAAAGATCACAAAATATTAAATTTTTGTCTTCTTTCAATACCCCCCCCCCCCGTAAAGCATTTATTTTTATTATTATTTTAAACCAATCATCACGTGACAGATCGCGTATTGTTACTTTGATTTGAAACAATGATTGTGTGTCATCGCTAGCTTCAGTCAAATGATTATCAGGTGAAAAAGCACCTTGTTCCAATACAGGGCAAAGCTGAAAGGTATGTACACACTTTGGGAACAAGTTGTACGAACCTAAACAAGCAGAAAATATTCTATGAATATTTGGTCGGAAATGCTTGCTTCTGGAGTTATGACGATTCGAAGTATGCCTGCAATGACAATGGGAACAACAAGCTATACTAAACGATTTAATGTGATCATTTCGCCAGCCATTGTAAGCAAACGTCGAACCGACATAACTCCAGAAAAAAATAGAACATTTTCTTCAGCTGCAGATCCCTAGAACTTGTTTCCAAAGTTTGTACAGATTATTCAGATTCACCCTGTAGATTCGTCGAGTAAAAGGGTAACTTCGTGTTCCTGTCGATTTAAACAATAGTCATTCAAAAAATCACGCTGTATAAATCAAGAGCGTAAGTTTTCGCATTAGAAACATGTGTAAGATCACGTGTTTTTAATGTTTCAAACAATCACCCACGTAAACACGTGCAATTCTAATTATATCAATAGATTTTAAAAAATCGGTAAAACCCCCATTTTTGCTAGTACCAACTAATGACGGAAAAATAACTGACAATGTCTGATCAATAGGTATATTATCTTTTATATATTACTAGTAAATAACCCGTCAAAAATGATAGGAAGGTTTGTGTTTTGTTTTCATTAAAAAATTCATTGTTTTAACTCATGTTGCTTGGCAACATTCGTTAATTATTTATTCTTTTAACTCATGTTACCTGGCAACATTCGTTAGTTATTTAATCTTTTAACTCATATTGCTTCGCAATATTTATTGCAGTGCCAATTTTGATATAAGTTTTGGCATTTTCACACATGATGCGGTGGCGCTATCATAGCTGATGGAAGAAATGGAGGAGCTCGCTATAGTATTATTAGAGATTTCTTTTGATTATTAGTTAATCTCACGTCGGATTTCAGCGTCGATGTATGGCCCACAACAGGGACTCATAAAAAAGGTGAACTAACGTAAAATATCCAAAAGTCTTATTAAGTTCCAAATTTTTTCGTTTTATTTTAAACACACTTCACCCAACTAGCAGAAAAAGCGCGAATATGTACATTCTTATATATTATACAGAAGTTTATGAAATTAAGTTCAAGCCACACACCATTCATTACGTTCACGATATGTTTCTAACAAAATAAACAACTGGCAACCTACAATTCGGTCATAAATTGAGATAAAAATTTAAGAATCATAAATACAAAAAAAAATAAATAAATAAATAAATAAACCGAAAAACGTGCTTTTTTGTAAATTGGTTTCATTTCGCCTTCCTTCTTCTCACGACTGCGAATATAAACGTACAAAATGATTCAATGCAAATATAGATGCATCGAAATTAATGCAAATGAGCGGCTTTAAACACAAGACTACAGTTTTTCTTTTAAAAAAGTAAATAACTGTAGCTGCGTTTCTTTTTAACACGTATAATGTTAGGTTTTCATTGTAAAACCTTTAATAAAAAAAGTCATATTTTTTACTTGGACGTTAATAATTCCTACGATAACCATGTTCAACAGTGTTAATATTTTTTTTCTTCCACTTTTAAGATGGATTTATAGCATTTTTTAAAACTTCTATTCCTTGTACTTAAAACTACACGTACCTATCATAAAACACGATCAACGTTAAAAACCACGCATGTACAAAAGTGATCTCTTTTTTTACATATAAAAAAATGCTTATTTATAATGAAAAATGATTCAACTTTACTTGTTCCAATTTCCGGAAACAAAACATTAGAAAAAAATTTTAGAAAAAAAAAAACTGTTTAAATAACATTCTCAACCCTTTGATGTCGTCTCCATACTCCTTGAAAAAAACTGAACTAACATTATTGCTCGAGTTTATTCGCATCACCATAAAAAAAATTATACCGAGTTGGAAAATGAACCGGATTTTCATTGGATGCCGAAAAACTAGAGCTATCTTTTAGGTGATTACCGAAATTCGGTTCAAATTTGAACACTCTTAATTGTGTGTATAAATGTCGTGTATAATTCCAACGCTATATACAAACAAATATTTTATTAGAGTTTTATAGGTTCAACAGAAGATACATAAAAAAATTAATTTATTTTACCCATGAAACCAAGTTCCTTCAACACATCAATTTCTACGGATGAAATATAATATCTAATAACCGAGTGAAAAAAAGTCACCATTTATTACTTTTTCCCCCTCAATTCCAATGATGACGTTTTTGTGTGGAAACAAAACTCCACCCAGTGAAACAATTTACTTGCACTAATGGCTTTCCAATTTTTTTTCTCCAAAGAATGAAGAAAACAAAATAATGAATAATAAAAGAAAAAAAATCGACAATAAAATACCGATGACCAAAGTTTAACCCGATACCAAGGGCTCCAATATGTCTCGACCTGTCAAACTTCAAGCCTACAAAGTGAAAGTGGTTGCCATTCGTCATCAGTGGTTTTAAGTGATAGAAATTGCCGACAGATGGCTGTAGCAAAACTTTGGAAAGGTCCATCATTCAATAAGGGGAATTGCATATAGTAACAAGAAAAAAAACAACAAAACAATGTGTAAGTGAACAAAAAAATCGGAATTATAATTATTTTTTATATTATTTTAAAAATATAATTATAACCCATTGAATACCAAGTACTATGTAAGAGTTAAAAACCTTCTTTGGTGTTGTTCAGATGTTTCAGTTTTAGGTAATTTGGTCCCCTTAGAACTGTTAAACGAGAAATAGAAAAAAACTTTGTTTTTTAGTACAACCTGGCTTGATAATTGCTTTTCCAAATTTTTATTTTATTTTATTTTATTATTATACGTCCAAATTGGGACAAAACAGCAATACAAGTGAAAATGATACAAAATTAGGTACTGTAGATGACATGTTTAAATAATAGTTTTTTGAAATGATGGCATGAGTGGGAACATGTGCTGAAGGCACAAGTGAGTGAAAGTTTTCGAGTAGAAGTTGGGAGATTGTTCCAAACGGAGATTGTATTGTAAGGGAAACGAGTATAATAGTGGTCGGGAAATTTCTTCAGTGGATTGATTTTGAAGCTTTGAATATGTCGAGATGTTTCAGGAGTAGTGAGTGAAGTATGAAAAAAATGTAAAGGATGCCAAGTGTTTTTGAGAGCGTTGCTAACTTCGATGAGTTAGTTAGTAAACGTATTTGAAATAAAACACCACACAGTAGAAATATATTTTTGCTGATTTGTGTTAAGTGTTTTTACCAACCGAATCACGGCAATGAATGACTGCTCAGATGGCTCAGATAGACTGCATGTACTAAATTATATAAATTAATATATACCTATCTATATTTATTTTTAACAATGCCTGATTTGGCTTAACAATGCTTGAATTGACGTATATGGTTGTTAGCGTCAGCAACACTCTACGACATTTTCTCGACATTGGCACGACACTGATTCGTCAATTCAATAGAATGTACCTCAGACTGTAGGTCAAATTTCAGCTTTCTGGAATATTGGGAAGTTGGTCAAAATAGATCTCGCAAACATGTTGAAGCGCGCGCACACGCGCACGCACACACACACACACACACACG
>JAQIWH010006288.1:0-13082 GCA_034695005.1 Cryptops parisi
CAACCATTGGCTGATTCATCTTGCTGCCTCCAATTCCAATTCTAATTCTGTGCCAGCTAATTTGGGATAGAGTATAGCTTCACTTTGTATGTTCGTGAGTGAGTTGGAAATTGAACATGTACTGTCATCTACAGGTGTTTATGAGAATTTACTGTACCAAATGTACCAATGTTCAATGTACCAAAAAAACGTATAAATTGAAAACTGCATAAGGCCAATGTAAAAAAAAATTACATATATAAATAAATAAATCGACCACTGCAGAAATCAAAAATGGAATTACTCATAACTCACATAAATTGAATATAAAAATTACTTAGATTGCATAGGTTTTTAATTCGCATAAATCGAAATAAGCAGAAATAAAAAAATGTGTTTCTTGCATTATGTACATACAGTATATCTGTATATGACCGTGGACTATATAGCTTAAAATCCCATTTTGTATTTGTACAAGTCACAAATTGTGCAATTAATTTTTGGAACAGAATCATTATCATCATGTCATAGTGTATATGTTTAAATTTCTCAGATGTAGATTAATCTATCTAGATTAATGGATCAACGTTTTAGATTTATGGCTCTAGAACGCTTTTTGATTTTTCTCACGTGGTTATAGTGAACTCCCTGTGATCCATGACATTCGCCATACAAATTAAATGCAAATAAAAATGTGTATAGGATTACAAATTTCAGTGCATCAGATGTTTCTGAAATTTATTAGGTCACAGCAATGAACTGCATTAAACTTAGAACAATGAACTCAAAACATTGCCAAGCAACATGAGTTTAAACACAATGTTTATTTCTGGACTACACGTGGTTATCATACAAACTACTGGATTTACTGCTAGTATATATAAATAATATTTTTGTATGTTTGAATAGGTGGTTTTAAATTTATGTAATATCTTCAACATCTGGTGACAGTTTGTTTTATTGTTTTTTAAAACTTTATCAATCTCTTGCTGGGTAGTTTATTGTGATTCATCGTATGCACGTTATTGTAAGTTTATGTGTTGCCTCTAGCTGAGATGAGAAATTTTGCATTATCGCCCAAAACTGGCAGCTCCAATAACTTAATAATTTTCACTATCGTTTAAGATGAATTAAATAACCTAAATCACCAAAATAAACTTTAAACAAAAGTGAAAAATTTCCATCGATAATGGATCGTATTTTTGGTTTTTTTTTTTGTGAACCAAAAAGAATTTATTGCTGTTATTTTTATTTGGCGACGAAGATGACAATTGAAAACTTTGGAGGAACGATAATTTCCGTTCATCGTTTTTCGATTTGTTCTTTATCTACGATGATGGAATAAAAAGATAAAAGTTGAAGAGGGAGAGGGAAAAAAAAGATTTATTTCACGCAAGAGGGCGATGTTTAATTACGCTTCTGTTGAATATTAATGGGGGACGAAAAAGCCAGGAAGATGATGATAAAATAAAATGGAAGAGGAAAAAAAAAATGGTGCCAACGATTTGTGGGATAGTTTGCGATGGGAAGTTGTTTCTCGTTTTCTACTCGTTTCAAGATTTAATGATGTTCGTGGCCATAAAAGCTGATGGTTGGAAATCGTATCCTAATGCGCAGAACATCATGACTTGTTCATGATCATTAATATCGATTTGTGTAAATGGACGTAGTACTACTACTATAGTTTTATACAGTAGGTCGCGGAAGTTTAAGTGGAGTCATCGAGAAACGATTTTTAATGTACATTTGAAATGACAAAATCATTACAGCATCGGTGTTGTTTTTATTTTTGTCGTTGGTTCGAATTATCAACCTATAACTTATGGTGATAACTTTGAACTTAAAGGCCATATTGAGCTGATAAATTTTATTTTATAATAAAATAATGTTCACTACTCAGTGTTTACCCAGTTGATAATCTAATTTTACTGAAAATATATCAATGGAGAAAGTTACGCCATCTAGTGAAGTAACGTATAAACTAACACTGATCCAAATAGGGTATTGGTCTAATAATCATTTGGTTTTTGTTAAATTTTGAAATTTAATAATTTTACTATCAAAAGACAATTACAAGCCGCGGATATTATAAAATAGAGACTAGACAAACAAAACCGCGAGTTTGACTAGCAGTTGAAGTACTTTTCTTATAAGTGACAAGCCGCTTGTGGTGCTAGCGCTAACTAGTGCTGGCACGTGTGATCGATCGTTTTGTGATGGAGTTTGGGTTTATAATGACAAGCCGTTAGGTTAGATAAGACCTCGGCCGATCGCCGGGCAAGAAGTCCGTTGAAACGGACTTCCCTAACCTAGTGGCCTGTCATCTTAAACCCAAAGTTCATGTTTACCACAATGATAACACAACGATCGATCATACATGCCACCACCAGCCACCACAAGCGGCTTGTAACTAATAAGAAAAGTACCGCAGTTGGTATTGTGAATAGCATTAGTTGAAAAAGTACATTAAAAATGCTTTATTTAAACACAGTGTTTATATAACCTACTCACTGTCATATACATATACAGATATAGTGTATGTACATACATAATGCAAGAAATCTATTTTGATGCACGTTTCTATTGATGGGACTTTTGATTAATGCCACTATAGATTTATGCTAAATTAAATTTATGCGATCGTTGAGTAATTCAATATTTTATTTATGCGAGTTTTGAGAGATTCCATTTTTAATTTCTGCAACTTTCAATTTATTTAGTTATATATTCAATTCTTTTACATTGGATTGATGCAGTTTTTAATTTATGCGAAGGACTCATGCCGTTCTCGTTTTATGCTTTTTTTTTACATTGGATTATACAGTATGTTGTCATGAACGACTGTAGATTACAGTCGGATCAGCTCATCTCACTCACAAACTCACAAGTGAAGCTAAAATTAAGATTATAATAGAAAACAAATAGTACAGTACAATAATTGTCAAGAATAGCATCTTGCAGTATGTGTTAAAAATTTTAATAATGTAACACGACCGAAGATTTTATGGAAAAAGCTGACTTTTCTTCTGGTTTCTTCTGTTATAAATTATTACTATTATTATTATTTACTGGTGAAGAACTGTCCGTATTTTCCAGGTTCGGCCCATGCTGAACAAATAAACTGTGGAAAACCTAATTAACATCAACAACATGCTAGTGATTAACGTTAATTTGATTAATCTGGCGGTAGTGATCACGATGGTTGCATGGTATTACAATTACAGCAGAATGAACTTATTATTAGAAATTTTAATACTGGGTAATTACATTATCTACAGCGGTTCTGTTATTTCTGGTTTGACTGTTAAAGCGTAACCACATCCTCGAAGCCTGTTTCCAAAATTTTTTACGAATATTGAACTTCCTATCAATCGTCTATCAAAATTTACATGGGCGTTATTAATCGAAAATCGTCGAAAACGGATGATGCTTATCACTCGATTAACAAGGCATCGAATAATAGACGGTATAATTTCTTTATTATATTAAACCTAGTTCCGTGCGCGGGAAGTGATATATCGGATGTGTCAAAACGCAACACAATGGTACTAATCTCAATTAATCAACGAGTAAATCCTGTAACTAACTTAGTTAATCCCAGAGGTGGATTAGAAAGGGATCATGGCCATCCCAAGGGAAAAGATGATACCCATGTCAGTTATTACACGCCAAACCTTTGCGCGAGGATATCAACTTTGGTCGTGAATGGCGAGTGCTTCGATTTATGTATCGCACACATTTGATGCTGTTTAATTGCTTCAATTATGAATGAAAGCGAGACGTGATACCGTGTTTATGACACGGGTATCGATTCTCAGATTGTTGAGCATCATGTTGTTGACAGTGGGCCTAACGTATCAATGATTTAAGTTACCGAATCGACAATCATTTCGTATCGAAGCCGAATGTTTAATTGTGCAGATTCGAGTTTGTAATAAAATGTAACTACAATGCACGATCTGAATGTTCAAAACTGCTACAAATTTACGTGGCATAATGTAGAATTTGGTGACGAAGTTGATTAATATTAGTTTCAATGCGAAATTACAAGTAATGGAAACTGTGAGATAGTTCAATGGAAGTGTTCACATTACCGTATATGTCCTAAATTACAGTTTTATTACATTTTTATACTCTTTAAATTAGCTTCACTTGGAAGTGAGTGAGTTTGTGAGTGAGATGGGAATTGATCATATACTGCCATCTACAGTCGTTTATGATAATATACTGTATAGTTCTATGTACCAAAAACACATAAAACGAAAACCGCATAAGATTTTCGCATAAATAAAAACCGCAAAAGTCCAATGTAAAAAAAAAAATCGCATATATAAATAAATTAATTGTAGAGTTTATTTGTCTCTTCAGACACGTATGATAATAGATAAATAAATAAATAAATAACTAAATAATCGGAAATTGAAGAAATCAAAAATTGAATTATTCAAAACCTGTCTAAATCAAGTATCGAATTACTCAACGATCGCATAAATTTAAATTCGCATAAATCGAAACATGGATTTTTTTTGCATCATGCATGTACGCTACACACAGTATATAATTTATATGACAATATAAAGAGTAGGCCTATGCTTAAAAATCGTTTTTAATGTACTGTACTTGTTATATACCGAATTATATTTATACTTATTGGCAAATCGATATAACGTAATAAAAATAGATATGAACAAGTTATGTTGTGATGACGTGAGATCGAAGATAACATTAAAACTTCTTTTGTTCTTCTTAACTTCAAGAACGTAGGGTTAGGTTATCGTTAAGTGAAAAAACGCGTTATAGTAAATGATTAAGAAAAATATTGTTGTTTCAACCGAAAAAAAAAGGTAAGGGAAAAAGTTGGTGTATGAGATCGATGAGGCTGAGTAACGTAATTTAAACCATGTCAGTCGTCTGTTATTTCCCAATCGCTCCCCGGGGAGTTTGCAAGTCGTCTCTTTTTGCTCAAGAAAGTGTTATTTATCTTTCGGATAAACCGCGAGTTCTAACCCTCTAGCAAAACAATCGCACGTCTAGTCTTAATTGGAAATAAATTTCCAGTTCTCATCCTTTACAATGGAATTATTATTTTTTTTTTTTAATTTTTAGTTTTCATATACGGGGTGTCCGAAAATGAACTCGTGGAGTATTAAATGAAACCTATGCTTTATTTGGACCATTTTTGAAGCTACTACTTGTATCTTAGTTCAATACGTATCCACCAGATTATTTGATTTATCAGTTATATGCTACTGACGGACCATATATAACTGTTACATGCAATGTATATAACTCGGACATCCAATAGAATGCCTGACAAAGTATGAAATAACACCGGTACTTTTCGATTAGACGACCTCAACTTAGCATTTGCTACTTGCTTATGGGTTTATTTTGAAGGTTAAGTTAAGGAAAACAAAAACAAAAACGTATTAAATCCATGATTTGTTTTATTTCCTAATCTAACCTGTAAAATAAATCCAAAACCAAGTACAAACAAGTAGCAAATTGGAGGTGGAGGTGGTCTAATCTAAAAGTACCGGTATTATTTCATACTTTGCCAAACGAGATCAGGCATTTTTAGGATGTCCGAATCATATACATTACTAGTAACATGTATTGAGTTACACAACGCGTACGTAAATGAACTTGTGACATTGTACTTTAATACTTTATGTCACGTACAGCTAATCTTCAAAACATCATCAATTAAATTGCATTAATAACTCCGGAATTCTTGTTTGCACAGTGTTATTATAATATTAATTGCTTGTGTGGGTTGTGGATTTTTGTTCTTTCCACGTGAACATTTTAGTTTTCATATTTTAACCTCGTGTGTATGATCTTCGAAAGGGCACGGACGTCGGCACAAATATATAGCCTTCGGGGGTGTGGTGATAAACAGAAAAAAAAACGAAAGCTGCTTTTCCTTCATAAAAAATAACGGTGTTCATTTTTTAGAGAAAATATTATTTAGTTGACGTTATCGTACATATATATTTTTTATTATTTGCGACACAGGCGTTCGATGATCGTGGTAGAGATTGCGAAAGTTGAGAAGTACGAAAAATAATGGGCAATCGGATGAGAAGTGAGGGGGTTTAGGAAGGGAGGGGGGGGTTGAAATATAGTCACGAGGAGTCATTGGCGAACGAACATTGGTTCGGCCTTGAAAGGCCAATCGATGACACTATTTATAGAATAACAGTACCTAGTAATAGTACTAGCTTAGGTTGAATAAAGTGGCTCAATATGTTTCCCCTTTTATCTGCTCTGATTTTGTTCCAAAGAACTACCACTACGTAGTATTTTAGAAGTGGTCGAAAAGTTTTGATACAGTATATCTTTGTTAAGAAACTGAACTGAACTATAACTCGTAACTCCTGTCTCACTACGGTACCTTACTCCCTAGCACTTTTCAAATTGTACACTCAAAAGTGAAGTTAAAGAAAAAGTGGGTAAAAATGAATCAAATAAAGTCGGAAAATCTTGAGTCTGTCATTAATTTTTTTCTATTATTAGATAACCTACTCATGTATACCAAGGTAACGAAGAAAACCAATTATTTCGTATATTAGATCAACTTCCACTTTTTGCAGTTGAGGCATCAGTTTCATATCATATCTTCGGATTATGTGGTTAATAAAATATGTATTGCTTAGACTTAAATAGAATTGTTGGTGCGTTATTATTGGATGGTCATGAATTATGCAAAGAGAAAAAAGTTATTTCGTCAACAACAAAAGAAAAAGATTTTATTTTCTGTTTCGCAGAGTTACTTTGCTGAAAATTGGATGTTGGCAATTGCATTTATTCTTTCTATATACTAGATATGTTTGTTTATATGTATATACAGCATGTATATATGTATGTGTATATGTATTTTTGAAAATTTTCGTGTCGTGTTGTATTAGGTTTTGTCTGTCAGTTTCAGAAGTACAAACCCACGAAAAAGGAGAGAATAAGGGGAAAAAAGGAAGTTTTAAATGGATTTTGCTTCCCATTTTGGAAACAACTCCTGTCGTGGATTTTGACGAAAATTGAAATCGGGATTCTCACTTTTTCCGAGATTAAAACCACGACGCGAGTGTGTACACGTACCAATGTTTTGTTCCAAAGTAAACGGTGGTGGAATATACATGGACGTTAAGGGCAATGAGACTATTAGAGCCTATTATGTTTATTGGAAAGCCGAACCATATACTGTAGAGGTGAACCATTTTCTGTACGCAACCGCCGCTTTCGCATTCCTTAATTGGCGTCCATGAATTATTCACACGTTGGAGAAACAAGTAACGGCGAAAATTGAGTTTCAAAATGACTTGTGTGTGTTGGCCTTGCAAATGTGTGCTTTGCTGCACTTTTCGATCCAAAACACTTTTGGGGTTCTCTCAACAGTGTTTCTTTACTCTCCCCCCCATTAATTATTCAACCTCGTTTCGAGGCGACAATTACCGAGTAGAGTGCAAAAGTGAAGAAAAAGGGAAAACCCCATTTGGACCCATGAACGAGGGTTGACTGACACCTCAACTTGTCAACACTTGACCACTCAGTCCACCAATGGTTTTGAATATTTCATTTTCGGGGAAAAGTTTTGCGAGTCTTTTGTTTCCAACGAAAAACAAATTCAATAATTTTTTCATCCACGTTTTACAATGGTTGCTATAAAAGTTTTGGTTTTAGTACCTCTTTTTTGTTTTGGCAATTGTAGAGTATCCAAGATGTAAGTTACTCCTTTGTGTTTTATTTCCCTTTTTTCTTAGAACCACTTTTGTCTGAGAAAACTAAAGAGAAACCTCTTTAGGTTCTCTAAATGTCTCTTAGAGCTAATGTGATTTCCTTGTTGCGTTCGATTCACAAGATGGCGGTTGTTTCCATTGTCCTTGGCGGCTGTTGTTGATTTCGGAACGTTATAACGGTTGACAAAGCTGATGATGTTTGTTTTACCTCTCTTCGGTTGACCGGAAGATAAAGGGGAATAATGGACAAGGCAAAACAAGAAACTGTGGTAGGGTGATAATAATGATTACAGGGGATTTGTGTACAGTTCATTTACCAATGACAGTGTTTTCTTCTTCTTTTTTATGTTTGAACTTTGTCGTAGCCGGTTCTTTTTTAACTAATCGATTGGTGGTGCGTTAAACTTGAGTCTGATTACAGTTCATTAGAGTTAAAAGCTCTGCGATTAAAATAATACTGTACACAGTTCACTTTTTCGATGGTCAATCTTGACTTTTTGAAAGTCAAGATTGAGTCAAGTTTTACATTCTTCAAAGTTTGTAATCGTTTGAGCTTTTGTCATTCGATGTGAGGTTTCATTGTTTCAGCAATATAAACTCAGTTAGTTCCAAGATTGAGGACAAATTGAAGGACTTTGGGCAGCATAATTGTAAACCATATTTTTAAATTGTTTAGGGGAGCCGTTTTTCTGGTGAGAAACTCCATAGAGTATCATATTAAACAACAAGGTAATTCTCTATATTTACGTTGCCATTTTCTGGAAAATTCATGAAGTGATAAAGTAACAAGGTGGAAACAGTACTGTGGAACAGTTTGTTGTAATTATGCTGGATTAGTAATTAACATGCGTTGTAATTTACCTAGTTTTAGGTAAAAAATAAAAATAAAAAACAAATGAAAAAACATATAAACATGGGTACGCAAATGCTTCTGGTCTGAGATTATAGATAGTTAAGTCGCGTAATTGCATAAGCCTATTGTCTTAATCGCTGTAGGTATGCAAATGAATACGCATTTCCGGATCCATGGTTATATGAACGTTTGTTTTGTATTGATGCGTAGTTTAGTAGTATCTGATTAAAATTTGATTAAACCTGAAACACCCTGTTTAATACATAATACAAAAAAAAATTTACACAAATGTCACACATGTCGAAAGTTCATTATGGTTAATACGGAATTTTCGACAAATAGCACAGAAAATAGCATCTTCGAACGACTTTTGATTTTTGTAAAACTTACAACGTTTTCAGGGCTTCCCAACATGACACAGCGCGTTGCTACAGCTTTGTCAGACTTTCCACTATAACACAGCGCATAGCTACAGCTTTTCAAAGCTTTCCTGCATGCCACAGGAATTTTAACAGATCTTTAGGCTTTCCAGTATAACACAGCGCAATGCTACACGTTTTTCAGGCTTTCCAACATAACAGCGCTAGTATAGAGCAGTTGTGACTAAAGTTATAATCTATGAGTAATAACGAATAGAACCCACTTCACTGATTTTTAATTAATTTATTTTATACTAGCTAAAACCCGTTGAAAAATCAACTAATGCTATTTGAAATTTAAATGTAAACCACCTGACAAAAAATACAGAGATAGCGCGAGAATTTCATGTTAATTCAAAAATAACATTCATTAATTGGTTCATTGCCTTCATTGTTTAAACTTTTAAATTTATCAACCAATCAGCAATCGAAAACAAAGTTACTCTTGGGTTTTATTTACTAAGATATTTTCGGCTAATATTTAATAATCTGAATGAAGTGTTCAACACTTAATTAGAAAAGTATCCAAAGTGGCCTACATTTTACAACTTTTTTGGTTTAAATTAGAAACAATATCTCTTTTTTGTTTGCTATTTTAGTAACAATTTAGTTATATAAAGTCATTATTAAAATTATTAGTAAACTTGTTTCATAGTTTGAGATGTAACCATTTCTCGAATATCATAATTACAGTACTCTGATTATGATTTATAATTATTATCACCAGTTCGAGTAGTTTAAAAATCCTCAGAAGTTGAGTAGTTAATCTGAAGGAGATTATTTAGTTGCCATCCTTTTAGACAGATGATGTGGGTAGTAAATTATCAGCAACAAGACTCTTGTTGTTGCTGTTGATGATGATGTAATAGTAATTAGTAAACTGCAGTTTTAAACTGGAGTTTTTCTTTATTAAGAGTAATTGGATTTGACGTTGAAGTTTACTGTTACAATTTTACTACGCTAATCACGATGTAATTAAAACAATCCCATCCAGTTTGTTAACTTTGTCGTATCGCGTTTTGGCAACTTGAGATTTGAAAACGGAAAATAAAAAATGACAAAACAAAAAATGTGTGGAAAAAGTAAAAGTAACACATAAAGAAGATATACACGAATATATATTTTATTTATAAAAAAACTAATAGAATATAGAATTATAAATTTTGGATTTTATTTTTTCCACTCATTTTTTGTCAAGCTTTTGTACCTGAAAAAGTCTATTTCTAGGTTTTTATAAATGTATCAAGGGTATGAAAAAATATACAATATATATTTACACAGTATTTATCATCTATATTATTTTTAAAGTAAACGTTGTCTAACATTTACAAGTACAGTATTAGTTTTTAACAAGTGCTTTTTATTATCGTAAATTTTTTTGTTGTTGCTGTTTTATAAGACTGTGAACTTGGTGATGTAGTAGCTTTCCTGTTTTCTTAGAGCTTATTTAATTATTTTTTTCCGTTGCCTTTGGTACTTTTTTTCATTCGGAATTTGAAATGGTGCAGCTGCGCTTCCGTAACTTTCTTCCCACACAGCCTGCTTTCAATTAGGATTCGGTATCGAGGCATTTTCTTCGTTTTCATTCTCTTCTAAATGGTGTCTGATCAAAATACGCTCTCGACTTAGAAAATCTTCCTCCACCTGATCGATAAATGAAATGATACACAAACACCAGAACAAACCCAAAAACAAAAGAAAAAGTCTAGATTCAATAATAGCATCTACATCTGTTTTAAAGTACACTTCGAAATTTATAACTTAAAAGTGATGTAAGATCATATCGCGATCTTAGAAATACATATGTATGAGGCTCACTCTAAACTACTTAACTCGAGTTTTCGCTTACTATTATTGTATAGGTATGTTTACAGAGAAAACACGATTAATGTCTAAACGAATTTAAGTTTAAACTGTAAATACGAAACAGATCTTGAAGCGTGTACTTTCACTGAGCACATGAAACAAAATATTTTACCATATTAATGAGATATTGTTTTAAAGTAATCTAAACTTTGTTAAAGTAAACCTGAGGTAAAAAAAAAAGAAGTGTATGTTTAAAATGTGTTTCAATCTGCTAATTGTTTTCTCTTAGCAAGACGTAGTTGAACACCAACCACCACCACTTAGCGTGGTATATGTTACAACACTATGTTAAAGTATACAGTTTCTACTAACATATTAATCTAAATATGTTAGTTAAATAGTGAAACATAGCCTACATATATTGTGGTAACAATATATTCACTAATTTAGGTTTGTTTGATGTTGCATTTGTTGGTTAATTACACTGGTCACAAAAATTAGAGGATATTTCACAATGGCATGAAGATTTTGAAATATTCCCCAGTTTTTGTGAGCAGTGTAGTTATTTCATGAAATGATTTTGCACTTTGATGAAAACATAAATAAGTTATACAGCGTGTTTGCGATAAATCTGCCATTTTTTAAATAGGTCGTTGGATCGACTTAATAAATAAACAATGGAAGAATCACTTACCAACACAAAGTGCTGAATGTGTTTGTCATTCTGCGAAATATAGCTCATAAAGTTCTGTTTACACAGCATTTGGATGAAGCTCCATGCTGCGCGCGAACTTTAGTGAGCTCACGCGAGTTAAGAAAAGTCGAAAAAATCGGGAGAAACTGTTAAAGCTGTTGATATCGTTCGAGGCCACAACAACACCATCTGCAAAAAAAAACACACCCATATTTTATGCACGGTTCGAGTGCAATTAAGTTTCATATACCACCATGGTCACGAAGTTATAAGCAGTTAAAAAGTGGTACTCGCAATCGCCCTATGTTTAAAGTTAGCTGAATATAATTTTATATTTGACATGGTTTATACGATTACTTTCCTAGAATGAAATATTGTGCATAACATGCGGTCCGAATTGGAAGTCACATATACTTGTACATACCCCATCTCTCAGTAGCGACTGATAATCACTTGAAATTATACATGGGCAATATTATTATTTGGAAAATAGTGTTAATACATGCATTTTATATGCATATAAAAATATGTGTAACTTGTAATTTTTCTGATGTTTACTTTATTGCAGAAAAATTATATGCAGTATTTTTTTTTAATTTCAAATATTAACAAAATTTCATTTTAAATATTTAATTTTACGCCTATGGAGAATAAACGTCTGCCTTACAACAGTGTTAGAAGCAGGCTATATATCACACGACTCGGCGCCATAAAAAAAGTTTTGTCATGACTCGGCTTGAATGTTTAATGCAATTTTGAATCTGCGCAATGTACATAAACATAAGTAAAACATAATATGTAGAACGTTACGTGGAACAATCTTTGGCTGTAGCGCGTACTTGTGGCTTTAATACCTTGTAGCGTATTTTTAGGAACAAAGTTATTTGTTTGTTAATACCTGTACAAACTGTACTTTTATTTCATAACTTATTTTGGTTTTTTATACTTTGTATATGAGTTTAATTTATTTTTATGCTTATCAACGTGTGGAAGACCCTGCCTTAATTCCTGCTTAATATACTCCGCTTTATTCCCTGTATATCCAAATATCTACGTTCTTGTATATTAAGATCCTGCTTTGGAACTTTGGTGTTAGCCGAGATTGCCGCTTGTGACTTAGCGTGAGTTGTTGTTTTTAACTAAAACTAGTGTCTATGGGTACAGATACTAGGTATTACCAAGTACGGTAATTAAAACGACTACGTTTTTGATAACATCTCGTAAACAAACACGTGAAAATATATATTTTTGGCTGAAATAGGTTAATTTGGATGGATCAGTTTTATACTCTCAAAAATGAATGGCTGCGCTCGTAATGAGATAATACCTAAGTAGGTAGTAAATTAAAAATGCATTTATTTGGGTGTGCAACAATGTGTGGTGGCTAGAAATGTTGTTACATCGTCAGCAAACAATTTTTAAGAAAAACGAACCCTTCGTGTGACAAAATTTCAGAATTAACTGGACATTGATTCGTCTAAATGTAACACAACAAAATGTTTCACGATCCCAGCTTTTGTTGAAAATTTCAGCTTTGTAGGTCATTGGACACCTACCGAAAAAAAGAGTTGCAAAGTGTTGAACCAGTTCAACTT
>JAQIWH010006289.1:0-13080 GCA_034695005.1 Cryptops parisi
CATAAGTATGCAAAATTTCAAGTCGATTGGACATCGGGAACCAGGTTGAAAATAGCTTCGAATTTACGACTTCGAAATTTTTGAAACACACACACACAGAGTGAACTAAATAAAAGCCTTTAAAAATAGGTTTGCATTAGGTTTAATTTATTTTTGCACAAATCCCAATTATTATATCGAATCTATTTCCTGGACGTGAGCTTGCCCACTGGTGCTTGCAAGAGAAACTTGGTTAGGTTAGTTAATAATAAGCGATAAAAAAATTTCGTTGTTATGAAGTTAACGGTTGTGGTTAGTTATTATTTGTGAATTGAAAACTTGCCCAAAATAACGTTGCATGTAACAATTCATAGTTTTGAGTAAATAACAAAAGAAGTATTCAGCAACACATTGATTGTCACATATTAGGTGACCAACTTCGAAGTGGTATATGTATGTTTTAGATAGTTGAGTTTGTTTATTGGCGGCACTAGCTGGGCCCATATATGAGGCATGGTTTTTCATAATAATCTCAATATTGAATTTTTGTAACATACAACGTTATTCCGGACAAAGTCTTCAATTATACTATACTAGATGAAAAGACCGCCAATAATGACAAAGGAAAATAAGATATGAGAAGCAATTAAGAGTTAACCCGCATATATCATTAAAATCATATATAACGTTCATCATAATTCTAAATATATGCTATTAAATGTCATTATTTAATTTAAAAAATTTTAATACATAAAAACTATTTAATTTTGCTATAATCTAAATCATGTTTATTCTTAAATATATATCCATTATAATATAAAGCACATTGAATAATATATAAATAAATTTAAAATATAAAAACAAAAAATATTAAATTTATAATAAACTGTAAACGCTAATCTATTTTTTCAGATATTTGATATTTGAGCTGATTACCAGATAATGATTATTTTATTTTAAATTCTTTAATTTGCATTTCTATCCAATAGCTCTTTGATGGAAAAGCGATGCTGCCCGGTTGGACTTCTTCGCTAAACATACGAGCACAGCGTGGAAACAACAACCGGGGGAGTTTTCTCGCGATTTATAATTCGTTACTTGGTTCACTTACTAATGCTCAATTAATTGCTATTTTTATTTAAGTACAATAGTTAAAACCGCTTTATTGTGTAAAGTAATGTTTTAGTTGAACTGTTAACTTGATTTGAAAAACAATCATTTGGAAAAGTATTATTTTAAACAACCAATGTTACTATGGGAATGGTCAATATTTGTTTTGCTGGTTGATACAGCCAAACTTAGAAAACTTTAACCCCAACTCAGAAAATTTGGCGCTTCAATCTCTATCTAGAATTTAGTACTGTATATTGTTAGTACTGTATATTGTTATATTTTTGTCATGGTCGTGATATTTTTATCACAACATTTTTTATTAAGACATTTTTGTCGACGATATTATTGCCGCGATCGTCGTTTATAACTAATCAATTATCTTCAAATGTGGCTTAATGCTAAATCTTAATCTATTGCGTTAATTCGGCGTGACACATTTGGAGCTACGACCTATAGTTTTAGAGATAACGACTGACGTAGGAATCTAACCCAAAAGACTTAAATAACAGTTTTAACTCTTTCTTATAGACTTATTTTTCAACTCGGCAATTTTCAAACTTGGCTTACCAATAACCCTTAGCCTAACGAGAAATTCTAGATAAAAATAAATTTGCAACAACCTGTAGTTGTTGAGATAACGACTGACGTAACATTATAATTGATTAAGAATGAACAAAACAGTGAAGGGTGTATCTTTTGTCGATTATTTCGCAACTAATCAATCGATTATCTTCAAACTTAATTTAGTACTAAGCCTTAAACTACCGCTTAATCCGACATAAAGGTCGTGACATTATCACCAACAGTTTTCTAGAAAACGATTGACGTAGCATTCGAATCGGTAGACAAAAAATAAACAAAGGAGACAGGTTACAAACTTTCAATTACTCTAAACCATTTCGACTTATTTCCAAGGAATTTAAACTCAATACTACACTCACCTACCATTTCAATCCAATCTCATCAACAAAAAAAATACTTTTTCAAATTCTATTTCGTTTAAAAAAAAAGAACACGTCAATTGTTTGTTGTCTTTCATCACGTTAGTTTTCGTAGTCCACGTACTTTAATGTTTGTTTTAACCGAAAAAAAGTAATAAAAAAACGTCTAAAATTTAAACAAAAAACGGATCCAACTTTTTTGTTCTTCATTTCTTCGTACTTTACGCCCTTCTTCCAATTCCCTGAAAACACTCGGTGGTAATTGAAACCCTTTGAATTTCAAGCAGAAGCAAATTGATTTTCTTTGTTTTGCTCGAAGAGGAGGAGGAAAAAAAATTCTTTTTTGCCGTCTCAAAATTTTTCTTTAGTTACAACGACTTTCCAATAATCTCCCCCCTAATATATACGTATGTATATATATAAGTTATATATCCGCGAACGAAGTGACAATTTCTTAATGTCGAGAAGTTAAATAATTCCAGGCGACAACTCGGCTAATTAAAATTTATAATCAGCGCGTCTCACACCCACACGCAATCAAACGAAACGAATTGTTGTTAAAGAAGAAATAGCGCAAAGAACAGTAATTAAAAAAAAACTGTACAGGGTGAGTCAATTTGTTCCGCAACAAATACTTACTTCGAGTAATCTATTTTTTATATCAAACTGGGAAAAAAAAGTTATCCTAACAAGCGATCCTTAAATTTTATGCTAGATTTATATTCCGCAAAAACTTCGCATTAATCGAAACTTTTATTATCAAAATTCCCATAACGTGGCAAAACTTCAACATTTCAGTTACTCGTGCGACACCATACAAAATCGCATTCTTTTTACTTATAACGAGTTTTAAAGAATTTCTCAAGTTACATATTAGCGAAACCACATAAATCGAAGTATACAATATATATTACATGATAATTAAATAATATAGTTCTTCTTTAACATATAAACAAACCCTAGATCATTTTAATTACATTAGACTTATGCGGTTTTCGATTTATGCGATTTTTGGAACATTGGACTATACAGTACATTCTCAGAAACACCTCTAGATAACAGTATACGTTCAATCCCCAGCTCACTTACTCACACAGTCACTCACTCACAAACTCACAGATGAAGCTAATATAAAGCGTATAAAAAAGTATTTTCAGGTGACTTTAAGACTCGAACAAAAACGAACCCTCAATCACCCTGTATAATTAATTGGTACGTTTGTTGAAGCCATCGCCGAATTAATTTCGCGGCGAAGGATTTGCGCGAAACTTGACAATGACGTGGCGGTGCTGACGCAAAACGACTATTGCATCGGAATTGAAAGTGATTCGATTCGGATCATTGAAGTCGTACGTGTAACATGGGGTGAAAGACAATGGCGGAACGCAATCCCTATCCAACACAAAGGGGCTTTAACCACGTTCCGTTCTGGATGATAATAATAACAAACACAAAAGAGCAACAGAGAACACACGATGGCTAGTGGCTACGAGGGCGTTGATAGAAGGTGAGGGAGAAATCCATAATAAAGCTATTAGCCATTCGAGGCCTTTTAATTCCCCCATGGCTGCCATTGCGATATGTATTCATCGTAGGAATCAACAGGGAATCCCTCGCGTTCCCCGACGTCATCCATCACTTTTCGGATATACACCGACAACACGAAGGCAACGAGCAGAGAAGAAGAGATCCAGCCAATCAGCTTTCGTGCCATCGTTAGTTCTCCAACATCATGCCACAGTGTTGTGAATATCAAAAACATGGGTACGGTGGAAGAATCGCACATACTTTGACGTGCTAACACGACCGGGAGACGCATCACGAAATAAACAATCATGTCAAGGCGGGTTTATATAAATGCGCATAGTATATACAGGGTGTCCGAAAAAGAGCTCCCATTGTGTTCATGAGGCAGAAGACTGCTATAACGTCGTCTTTACAGGTGTATAATAATTTTATTTATTTATTTTATTTATTGAATTTAACGGTCCAAAGATTTTAGTTGTTAGACAACTTTAAAAGCGTAGTTAAATTACTGATTAACCATGCAGTCAACTAAAACAACTCCACTGCATAGTGCAAATGTCTTGCAGAAAAACTGTTGTAGCAGCATCGTGTCTTTTAATCTCTTTATTGTTGTAATAAATTTCAGTTCAATCGGATTGTTGGAAATAAATCCATTGGCGAAATAGTTTGACAAACTTTTTACAAATGTATGTCTTGCCTGTATAATTTTTGTTTGTTTTTTCATGCATTGCACCCTTGGTCTGCTAACCAATAAAATTCAAACTTTGGCAACACTGAATTACGACTAAATGAACCTTTGGCTACAACTTCCTAAAATATGACTTAGTAAATAAGGACTTTTTCGATGTAATAATGCGATTTCTGTGAAAATAAAAATAGAATCGTTAAATTACCCCCCCCCCCCAAATGTTTTGATCATATTTATTATGTTTATTACAGTCCAAACAACTATAAAAAAAAAACAAAAAAATAAAAGTCTTCAAATTTAACATACAGACTTAAAATATTCTGTATGATCATAATCGACATATCTGCACGCACCACACACCAATACTAGGTGAGATATTCCCCTGTCTCACTTGAGAAAAAGCACTCTGTATGCTACATACATCTCTTCTTCAAAACATTGTAGCTAAATTTTATATCCTGTACACACAGTATACATGTCGCTAAATCCACTAACTTGCAACGTTCTAACTTCACACCATCATCGATATCGAACCAAAATCTGAAGTTTCCATCTAGTTTTTTAGTCCAACCTTTCAATCACATTAACGGTAACGAAACACTCCAAACCACAAGTAACATCACCCTTACCAAAAATATCAACTTCACTTCAACCGCACTCCCTAAACAACAACAACAACATCAACAAAAGAACAAACCTCCATTAAAACACCAGAAATTCAATTCCAGAACACTTTATCACAAAACTAGATTACTGTATACCTACAAACAAAAATATCTATAAATGGAACAAAACTTTTATTCCCTCGAACTTTCACTATACACAAGACACTATAACCCATCTCCTTGAAAACTCCATCGGGTGTTATACACTCCATGTCTGTGTATATATATATATATATATATATATATATGTAAATAAATATATCACACGAAAAGAGACAGACAAAAAAAGAAGAACCCCGAGTGAAATGGAAAGCGCATCAGCAGTCGATTGTAAACACAGATAAACCTAGAAATCGAAACTTTGCACCTAGCTCAGTTTGCAAACAGAATTGGCGTCTGCTACCAACACCACCACCCAGAAGATTTTTACCACAGAAAAATAATCTCAACGTTCCAACTGGAAGCTTCATTAAACTTCAAAAAGGAAAAAAAAATATATGTTCTTTCACTTTCTTAACAATACCCTTCTCTACATAAAGAAACTTGGGCAAAGTCCCTTCGAGGGAATTTCCAACGAAAAGACCTTCCAAAGAGTTAGAACACTTAGAATCTAAGTGGTATGCGCCTCAACTGCTTTTGCCCGCAAAACATCGTTCGTGAAATTTTAATATTCTTATTCCTTTCCCCGTCACTCAACTCTTAATGACTACTTGAATAAAATGTTTTTTTCTTCTCTTTCCCTTTTCTAGAGATTTACATTTCCATCCCTTTTTTTAATTTTTCTTTAGAAATCTTGACTTTTCTACCTTCAACTACAAATTTGTTTTTAAGTTATTATGGAAAAACCTTGAAAAATAAAAAAACCTATTTTAAAAAAGTTTTTATATCTATTCAAAATAAAACAAGTAATTAAAAAAAAAACTGCGTTTTTGATAACATTTTTTTACAACCTCTTAATTGAAAAGCTTATTTCCAGAACGACTTATATCTCCATTTTAATCATTTTTTTGAGATAAAAAGTTTTGACAACTATCTGTGCATCGCTGATTCCAAATATGTTATTTTCAAGACTCAAAACTTAGTATTTCCTACTGTGAAATACTCTCAAAAATCCACGTTTATACGCAAAGACTATGGGCAAATAAATAAAAAAAAACTTGTTTCCTGAAAAATCGTGTTTTGGGATTTAAGACGTTATGAAAATAAGCTCTTCAATTACTGAAACAAACACGTGAAAATAAGCTTATATATTTGACTGATACATGTTGAGTGTTTATTTGGATGAGATAGATTGGTTGTTATATTCTCAACAACGAATGACTGCTCACGTAACGAGGTAGCACAAGTACTAGGTAGTAATTATATACAGGGTGAGTCAAAAGTACGGTTCTATAAAATTATAAATGCCATTATAATGATAATTTTGATTTTAAGATACAATAGCACCTTCATGGGGCTCTTTACAATGGTGGTGTTTACATTACCTCGCATTTATCCAACCGGAAATTGCATTATTACATTGGAAACTGAGTTATAGTTTTATTTCAATTGAAATAAAAATGTATACAACAATATACTTGTAGAGTAAAAGGTATGCTGCCCCTACACCAGCTTCTCTTCAAGTCAACCATGCTATTCAGTGAAGTTGTTTTACTTCATAGTAGTTATGCATTGTTGAATTCGTATTTAAATTAACCACGCAGCAACTAAACCAACTCCACTGCATAGTGACTTGCAGCAAAGCTGTGATAGGAGCATACTTTTTACTTTTTATTGTTGTATCAATTTCTATTTCGCTTACATTGTTGAAAATAAATAAAAACAAAAGTGGATTCTTACTAAATGAGTCGGTGGCTACTTTCTAAATATGACTTGGTAGCTACTACTCATAGTTTCCAATGTAACAATGCGATTTTAAGTTTGTAACGACGCGAGGTCAATGCAAATACCACCATTGTAAAGAGCCCTATGCTAATATAATAAGAGCTAATATAACCAAAACTCAAAATTATCATTATAATGGCCTTTATAATATTTCCATGGAACAGTACTTTTAACTCACCCTGTATAAGAAAAAGCATTTATCTCTGTGTACAACAATGTGTGGTGACTTGAAAAGAATTAAAATGTAGATATATCGTCAGCAAACACTTTTCGAGGAAAAACAGACCCTTTGTGCGACAAAATCTCAGAACTGACTGGACCGGTCTAAATTTGACACACTTTCACGACTCCAGCCTATGTTAAAAAAATTCAGCTCTGTAGGTGATCGGAAACCTACCGACAAAGAGCTCAAAGATTCTTAACCACTTCGACCTCAGAATCAGTTAAATAAATAAGGTTAACAAGATAGCTGGTTTAAATAACAAATCAAAATACCCGACTTCGCATAAACTATGGCATATGACGTTCGCCATATTGATTATTATTAATTGACGGCATATAACTAGTGACAATCGTAAGATAAGACAAGAAAACGGTAAAGAAACGGTAACCTTTTTCTTACTGTTTGAACCTGTGTACCTACTCATTTTCTGAAGTAGAATACAGATAGTCAAATTACCAAATTTCGTGTAAATTAACGTACAACATTAAAGCATAAAATTGTGTTATCTTTATATTATCTATTTTTTCTAGATTTTTAAAATAAAACTGTCGATAATGTTGTGTTAAAGATCACAATAAGTGATGTTCATTGTACAACAAGAATACACGTCTTTGTTATTCCAAACATAATACAGCTTTCGATAAACCAAGATAGAAGCTACGCTAATACCAAACGACATAAGGAACTGAATGAATGATAACTCTTCAGCGTTGGAATGTATGAAGCTATATTTAATAAATTTTACATATGAGAATATTCAATATTTATAAGTTTTTAATTATTTGTTGTTTGAAACCAATATTATCTCAATAATACCCCCCCCCCCAAAATAACACTAAAAAGCTAGCAAATACAAACTAATTACTAATTAAATAACTATCAAGTTTAAATTCCGGTAACATCCACCTTTAATAATCCTAACCCTCATTAGCTTGAAATGAATTATCCCCAAACAGTTAGTGCAAAGAAAGAGAGAACCGAAGGGCACAACACTTTTCCTCCAACCAAACCCGTGGAAATAGACGAACGAAAGTAGTAGAAGCAAGATTCGCCGAGTGTACTTTTAATGAAGGTGGTGGTGGTGGATATGTCACGTGGAGGCTAACAGTAATGTCTTCTTTATCTCACCATAATTCGAGGCCCCACCACCACCACTACAAACTAAAGGAACGAACTTGGCCTTAGGCCGTGCATACTGATGATGATGATCGTCGCTAACTAATGAATATTTACGACGCTTTCGCCTTATTAAAGTTTCACTTTCGTCGCCTTTGCCTCTTTCCGAGGGGGAGCGAATTAAAATCCTTCACCAAACTTTTCAATAGACTTCATCTCTCACATCTTACTAAGAGACGAACGTAGAATATCTATTCTATTTCACTTTTAACTTTTTTTTTTCTTTCTTCTTTTTATTTAAAAAAAAGAAGATAATAATATTATCATCATCGTTCTCCCCATTCCCCTCGTCTCATCTCTTCTCAATTCGCGACACTTGATCACGAAGTTTCTTAAGATTTTTTTTTACTCACAAACACGTACGTAACGTACCCACTTTGAATGATAAAGGAGATTAATATAAACCCTACACAAAAGTCAATTCGTATTGCGTGCAAATTTTCGCTTAAAATGAACCAGCAAAAAAAAAGGAACCAGTTAATACAACGAACCTCGTACTTTGTGGTACATACATAGACATTGTTTGTTACATTTATTTTCTACTTAAACCATCGTGTTTTTAACCTATTTGTAAAGCTACTATAGTCAAGTTTCAGTTCAGTTGGTGTCCACCAGATAACAACACTGACAGTCTCTATAATTGCACAGACACGCCGTGTGTAATAATGGCTTTATCCAAAGCAAATCGAAAGCCTTTGAAACATCAACAATCACAAAAGTAATTCTTATGGATATGTTTACCCGAGTGTAGTCTAAAGTGGAATTTAGTTTTGACACTCTGCAGGGCTGTAAATAGTGCACACTTTAAATTACACTGACAAGTACGGTAGCTTAATATGTAACATTTTACTTTAATATATGCTACATAAAACATATATCTCTTTTTGGAAACAATAATTAAATTCAATTTAAAATTTCTTAATCATGTTCGGATACTATAAATAAAATAACTTTTTCGGGTGTATAAATCGTAACCTGTTATCATAGCATAAGCAGATAGAAAATGTATAAGATAAGATTTAGACACCCATAAAATTGTCATCAATTTTAAGCAAAATTAACGACACTGGTGAAAAAAGGTATCACTAACCTTTTTTGTTAAAAATGACCTAGAATCGTTTCGAGTGAGTTAAGTGCAATTCTACCTTCCTTGATGCATAATTTTGAGCAAAACAACAATATGTGCAAAGATATACGTGCAAGAAGTTAAGTAACCCATAAATATAGCAATGCAAATTCAACTCTTTAAACACGTTTTCCTCAAAATTTTAAAAATATTACTTATATTAAATATTGAATATTTTTCGTCACATAATAGTGAAAAAATGCAAAACTTGCATAAATCAAAATCTCGCAATATTAATTCTTTCTAGCACACTACTCTACCACACACAACACAGTGGATTCTGTACTGAATTACACCTTGTCCCTTTAATACACACAATACAACAACCCTTTAGGTACCTCCACGTTTTAACCGACGAAAAATCTTGGCGCAATTCCAAAACGAGAGAGGAACTCATTGATTTCCTTACTTTGACGTCACGCTTAACCAGTTCGGAAAGGCGACATCTTCGATAGATCAAATAGAGCTCCCACTTTTATATATATACATGAAAAATCCCTATCTTAACCCCCTCTCTCTCCTTTTTTTAAAAAAAAAAAAGAAGAGGTAATAACACTAGTAAAAACTTGAACATCGTAACAAGAAACTCTCTTCTTAAAAGTCGTAAACCTGATGATCGTACACTCTCTTTTTTATATATATATATACATACATACATATATAAAACTCCACTGATACACTTTAGATTACCAATCACGGCCATCAACCTTAGGATAAAACTGCACCTGTCACATGAAACTTTCACACAGTAAAGTCTACTAAAAGAAAAAAAGGGGCTTTTCGATAGGCTTGGCATGACGAGTGAGTGAGAGAAGGATTGGAAGCTCAATAGTGCCATAGATCGGATCAGGAGACTTAACCCTTCCAATTCCACACATCCATCTTCATTAGGGATCCCCGTGGACTTGCCAACACTACTAGAACCCCCCTCCCCCCATTCACCCCCCTCTCCCTTTACGTTTCCAAACTATTAATAATATAAAATGCACAACTCGCCAACTTTCTACAACTTCATCACCTTTAAAACGCGATAAACTCAATGGCGTTTTCCCATGATGCATTGCATATTTTAAACCCCTGGTACGAAATACATGACACCGGTGTTCAATGATGTAAAAGAACACCCAAACGACAACGTATGTAGTAAAAGTATCTTTTACGTTGTTGTTGTTGTTGGCAAACGATTTTACCCACAATTCCACTCGATCGGTCTTAATTAGAATTTCTATACTTTGTCTATGGTCTCGAGCCAAAAGTCATTTACCTATACGTTAACGTTCGTTCTCCCTCTCCCCCCCCCCCTTCATCCTTTTGCTAATTAGGCACCTAATTAACCTATTAAATTTGTTAAATAACCCACCACTTCCTCACCGAGTTTGGACATTAGCATTTTAACAATTTTCGGTTGTTTTCCACGAATTAACATTCGGTTAGCATTTAACGATACACATAAAACGTCAGAAAGGTTAGTGTTTGTAATAATTGTCGTTCAATTTTTTTTAATTACATTTACCAAGTTTGATGATTTAAAACTTAACGAGCAAAATTGGTATCGTTAACATTTAATTTTATATATTTACAAAAAATATATGAAAACATAAATATAACTGTTGATGGAATAAGTGCGTATATTACTGGCAATGTATAGAATCCAGACATTCTACAGAATACATGGCCTTTGTTGGCAAAGTAATGAAATAACACCTAAAAATGCAACTGTTTAGGTTAATTTAGATTAGTTAAGAACAGTTTCTCTAATTATTTTCAAATATTGTGATACATCATACTATACGTCATACTATGATACGCACGTCATACGAGTTCTCTTTTGGATATTTTGAAAGTGCTGTAATTTGGTCAATTTTCACTCGAATTTCAAAACAACACTTTTGTTGTGTTTGTTACAATGCAAGGATTAATGTGACGACACTTCAGTTGTTTTAGAAATTATTAGTAAAAAAACCAACTAGCCTTAATTTAAATCTAGCACCAAACCTAACTTAACTAATGCATAATATTTCAATGCTAATGCATTGTCAGGTTTGGAATTTTATAGAATACTTGAATTCTATACATTGCCAGCAACATGTACAAAATATGTGATTGATTTCACACACACAAAGGACAACTGTTTAACAATATGTACAGTATGTATACATATGTACATATAGTAAACGTGTATAATATACATATAAAAGTATTTACGCATAAATAAGCATTTTGGGCGATTACTCGTTATCGTAACGCTAATTTCGTTTTAACGCCACAAATTATACAATATTATTATAATCACTGGCAGATTTATGAGAGTGATTTCAAGGGGTTCAAACCTCTCCCAGAACATGTTCAATTCATTGATGTATTTAATGCTGCATGAACGTTTTCGTAAAAGAAAAGTGGCAAAAACGGCTAAATTGTATATTTTTGAAAGGTTTAAACACTCAAGCACTCATTTGGAGTTTGATTTGCCATAAAGAACAACGTAATTTTTAGACACGTTTGTCATAAAATTTCAAGTTAATTTCACAAACATGTGGTTAATTTCAGACCCCCCTGGAAGTCTGTTCTATATCTGCCAGTGATTACAATATTTATGTTTTGTTCTTAATGAACATTTCATTTTTGTGTATGTATTTGTTCCCAGCTGGATGTAATATTTTGGATGTAATATTAAAATAGCCCAAACCCATACACGATTGGGCACAAAATGAATTTGAAGTGGAAAAAAAAAATCAATCTTACCTTATAGTAGTAACAAAAGTGTCTTTTCGCTTGCTATGAACAGGATAATCTGAAATTTAAATATACAAAAATTACATTTCTATATTATGCTCATATACTGTACGTTTGAAACACTGACTACCGTAAATGATGAACCTAACATCTTTCTCAAAAGTCTAAAAACATCACAAATCATGAAAGTGCCTATTCATCTTTTTTAACCACCCCCAAAAAAAAATAACACTAACTCACAGGACTCATAAATATCATCGTTTAAAGTACACATATTTTCATTAAAAAAAAGTGCATCGACGAAAACACCATTATAGCACCACTATACACCGTTTACACATTAGAATATAGAGTGAGATCCAGTGAAGCATGGGTTGCTCGACACGTCATGGAATAAAGCTTCGTAACGTTCCCAATAAATCACACACCAAAAAAAAAGTGACTTCATCCGCCATCATTCCCATCATTGACCAACCACGACTAGACTTATCGACGCGTAACATAATCATTCGATGACTGTCATTGGCAGGCCACGTTTAGGCCTTAGACCACCACCTGGGCAATGGGATAAAATGACACCATTGCAAATAAAACAAATTACGAAAAAAAATAAACAGAACAACAAAACAAATAAAAGTACATTCGTTGTAATCCGATAAACGGAGAAAATTTAATTAAGTACAAAACACAATGGAATTTTAATTACATCCGATCCGTTTGATTTCAGCCCCGCAGCAGCGCAAAGAAAGTATTTTTCGGATTCAAATGTTTGGAAAATGCGCATCAGAAAGCAGTGGGCTGTTCTCGAACTGATTGGGTCGCCGAACAAACTTTCGATTAATTAGTTATTTTCCGAGTAATTGAAAGAACTCATGTTCAAGTTGTTGTTGTATTTGTTTGTTTGGTTCTTTTTCCTAGTTATCTATCACTTGTTGCCATTTTTAAAACCTTTTATTTAGTTCACTCTGTGTGTCTGTGTGTTACACTCAAAATGTTCGTAAATTGGAAGCTATTTTTGACCTAGT
>JAQIWH010006290.1:0-13077 GCA_034695005.1 Cryptops parisi
AGCATTTACGTTTGTAATGCCATATATGGCATTTACATTTAAATGCCGAAGTAAGGCCGAAGTATTTGACAGCTGCACACAAAAGTCAGTTTTTTTAGTATTAAAAGTAATCTTAGTTACCTAACTAGTAAATCCTATCTTGGCCCAACTATCGAAGATTTAAATTTGACTCTTGAATGTAATTATAGTGTATTATGAGGCCTACAATGTGACCAGGTGCAAAGTACACTAACTGCAGTAAAATTTTAAGTAGCAATACAGTTTAGAGCTTAGGTGATATCTTGTACCTGGGGACACAGACTCATTTTGTATTTTGGGACACAGACTCATTTTGTACCTTGAGACATGTCTCAAATAGTGATAAACGCGATGGTCAAATCCCAAACAGTGATAGTCAAGTCCCCAAACAGTGATAAAAGTGATGGTCCTTGCATTTTTTAGCCTCTGGATGAGATTACCAGCAGCACATCTGATAAACGAGTCCCTACCATTTTCACACTCATGTTCAAACCAGGTCGTTGAGGGTAATAAAAAAATAGAAATAAATAATAAAATTCAAAAGTGGAAAAAGAATCGATAGAGATGTATACAAATTATGAATTGATACGAAATATACTTGGATTAAAATAAACAATAATATAATTTTGAACAAACCACATGCTTAAATTGGTTAGTGTCCCAAGGTACATTATTGCTCTTGTACCTTGGGACAGTAGCGGGAGGTTTGGGAATTATTTTTTAATGCTATCTTTAAATTGATGATATTCTACAAAAAAATTTATACTCAAAGTATTTATGTAGTTTATGGTGTGGTATAAAAATTAAACGTTGGTAACAAATATTACCAAAGTTAAAAATTTTAATCTCAAAATTGTCTCAAGGTACAAGAGCTTCCCCCACTGAGGGACAGTTTGATGTAAAAGTGTCAAATTTGAAAAAACCGTGTGGCTTATCAGTATATTGCCCGGAGTTCTTCAATTGAAATATATATGAATTTGTGTTTGATGGCTTATAAACTTTTGAGTGGCAAAAACCTTTATCCAGTGAAAATGCCATCCTGTTTATTTCTATGCAATTTGTTTTTTTTACACCCCCCTTCTTCACTTTTCTTCAACTTGTTTATGGTGGTGTTTTTTCTATTGTATCGAGAAAATTGCACAGTTAGGAAACAAGGGACGAAATCAATATCGAATCAATAATGTTTAGAAGTTGACGTTTGAATTCAATTGACTTTTCTCTTATTCTTAGACGATCTTGTTGACGCATCTAACTCTATCGAAGGAAGATAAAAATAAAAAAAAACCAAACCCCCACCTCCTAATTTATTTTTCTTTTGCACACGTGAAAGTCACGTTGGCGTTGTTATTGAATTGCTTTTGCGAAATGGATGGACCCATTTTGCCACTGGCAAGTTGTTATTCCACCCCTTCCCCTTTTATTTCCATTTTGCGAACAGAAAGTGCTCCTTTTAGAACACAAAGAAATAGTAACATAAATGGGAGTGCCAATGGTATGGTACACTACTACTAGTAATAGTAGTAGTAGTAGTAGTTGTAGTTCTAGTAGTGATGGCAGTGCATGAAAAATGATGGCGTAACACGCAGCTCGATGAGGACCATTCATAACGGGTTGGCAAATGCAGTTGGATGGTGACAGGTATTAGTTTACATCCGCTGGATATTTCGGCTTCAAATGTCGAAAATGGCTGTTTGAAGGCTTTGTAATGATGTTTCCCCCCACTTGACGTTTTTTTCTCTTTTTCCTCATTCTTTTATGATCGGTTACGAACACACACTGTTGCAGTGTGACTCGTGGTCCACTGCTTTCATTCTTCTCTCGTAATCGATGAGGCCACCCTCGAAGAGATCATGCTCATATCGTTATAGTTGTTTTTTTTTTGTACACCGTAGACATGAAATATTAGGAGATAAATGCCATGCGCGTTGCAGTTAATACTGCTACTACAACTACGGAATTGCGGAACAACAGAATAGTGCACTATACGTGGAATAAACGAGGGTATTAATATTGTACGGTCTTGATGGTGGTCCCCTCTTGAAGTCACACTGCAGGCAATACGTTACTAGAATATAGAGTTCAGAAATACATCGTATGTATCGTGATGCTCTCAGTGCGAAAAGCACGTTTAAATGCTATATTCTGAAAAACATTGATTTACAATTTTATTATTTACATTGACTATTCAGTACATTATATACGGTATATTGTATAGGAAATTTTAAAGTAACAAAATCTGATGCAAATATTCAGTAATCTTGATTTTATTTATATTTTATTTTATAAATTTAACAAAAAAGTGTTTTTGGACTCTGTCTTTGAAGCTGCATAATTGAACGATCTGGTGAAAAATGTTAAGTAACATTTTTACAATTTCGAGGAAAAGACGTTTAATAATCTGAACTCGCCATGCTGTCTGTAGATTACTTTACACTTCTTGCGCTAATATCGTTGCACATATTGTTGTTTTGCTCAAAATTATGCGTTAGGAGAGTAGAAAAGCACCTGACGAAAAGGCTTTTAGGTAATTTTCAATAAAAATGTTATTCAACATTATTTCATACTAGATTTTTTAATTCTATATTACCCTAGTTTACTGTAATTAACGCCATCAGTTTAATTGATTTAAATTTCAATTAGCTTGCTAATATTAATCAGGAAAAAACAAACTTGGAAATAAACGACTTGTTTTTATTTCTAGTGCATTTTAATTACAAGCCATTTACGAGTTCAAAATTGAACTTGGTTTTATTTGACTTGAAACAAACCAAATTAGAAGATAATTAATTCAGGTAAAATTTGAACTCCGCGTAATTTAACGTTTAATTATATATTTTGTAATTTAAATATTCTTAATTATAATTAAATATTTTGTTTTCAATTAAATATTCGTTTACTTTTTATACATTTAAAATAGGTTATTACAAATTCGTAATTTTATATTACCTGTATGTACTTTGGTTAATTTAAATTACACCTGTCTTTAAATTTCAATTAGTCCATTAATATTAATCAGAAAACAATAATTTCCGTATCGAACTTGTTTGGATTAGCATTTTCTTCGTTCGGATAATAGAAAAAAAATTATGGGATTTGACCCTTTTTTGTGTGTCGGTATTATAGTACAACATGGGGGGGGGAGTCTCATTAATTGCCGGAAGCTACGCTAATCTCTTTCATCAATCTGGCAGTTATTGGTTTTAAAATAAAATTTTTAAGCGTTTACTATGCTGCGAAAAGTTGGACTGAAACTTTAAGCTGAATCCATTAACAGCTTAGTCAATTAGAATTAGGATTGTTGACATTCGAACGCATAATTATGTTGCAGGCGCATACTGCGTGTGAGAAGGGAAGCGAAGGATTGTGGGAAATGATCGTCGTCCAATGTTTGGCAATGGCAGTAGTAGAGATAGAGTGTGTTTGATGGTTAAAGTTTGAAAAGAGAGCAGCTGCTCTTTGCAACTTTCAAGTGATGCGTAAAGCCGAAGCTAAGACTTTTGTGTAGTTATCATTCCACGTCACTTCATTGGTTACGAAGTTGATAAATTATCTTCTTCTGCTCGAAAAATCATATTAATCAGCAAAAAAATAAAAGTTTGTGTTGTATAGTTCTGTTTGGTGCTTTAGGGTTATATGCCCGATCTTGCTTGTGGCGCTACTTGCCTATACTTTTGATTTTGTTGAATTATACGTTATGTTTGTTGAACAAACAAACAAAAAATACTTGATACGTTAATCATACATTAATAATAACATTTAATACGTCATATTATATTAATAATACTCATATTCTACTTTAATAAAACGCTAATTTAGTGACTCCTTGTTACAAACCTCATTGAGATTGAACAAGAAAGGCATTTCAAATGTTAGTAGTTTCTCTTTGGTTCCCCACGTAAATGATCAATATATATATATATCGATATTCACATGTATCTGATGTTTCAGTATTCGACACCCGTCGATTGACGATTTTTTAATATCTAATAATACATTAAATCATACAGTTATTACGTTTTTTGTTTGTTTAACTAACCTAATCTTGAAAACCTAGCGATTCAAAGTACAATCAAGTAGCGCCACAAGCGAGGTCGGGCGTATAACTCCAAAGTATCTTATGTTTTTATCCGCAATACATACCAATCAATTGAACATACTATAATGTATTTCAGATTGTGTACAATGTGGAATACGTTATAATAACAAGTACATTGAAAAAAAAATGCATTTTTAACATATTTTTTACACATACCTGATGCAAAAAATTAATTATTGATTTCTTTCTGCATGTTTCAGTTTATGCGAAATACGATTTCTGCGAATTAAAACTTTTGCAATATTTAAGTAATTTTGATATTCAATGTGGACGTGTTTTATTTCATGTTTAGTTTCTGGACGTTTTGATGTATGCGAATTTTGATTAATGCGAATTTTGATTAATGCGAATTTTGATTAATGCGAATTTTCATTAATGCGAAATTAAATTTATGCAATTGTTGAGTAGTTCGATAATGGATTTATGCGACTTTTGAGTAATTCCATTCTTGATTTCTGCAATTTTTGATTACTTTTTTTTATATATGCGATTTTTTATATTGGACTTCTGCGGTTTTTGAGTTATGCGAAGGACTTATTATGCAGTTCTCGTTTTATGCGTTTTTTGGTACATTGGACTATCCTACTAATAAAATAGCACGACCTTCCTTCTACTACTACTACTATTTCTTTTCACCAGTTATAGCCATTGCACAAGAAACATCACGTAATTCTTTCTTTTGCACCTGGGCATAAAGAAAGAATTCTAAAACCTTCTAGAACTTTTAAGAATGTTCTAGAAACTTCCACTGTGTGGCAGTGTCACTGTGTTTTTACATTTTCACCATATGTGAAAATGTCAAAACTCATACCGGAATCGATACTCTTAACTGTAATGAACATTGCGAAGCAATATTAGTTAAATGAATAAATAAGTTTCCCGTCATTTTTGACGGGCTATTTATTAGTACAGTATTAGATTGTAGATATGTTTACGTTTAATTCCCAGCTCACTCACAAACTCACAAATGAAGATAATATAAAGAATATAAAAATATTTTAGTGGTAGAGTGCGGTTTATACACAAGAGATTGTTTCAACGTGTTTTGTTACTGATTTTAATCAAAATTCATGTCAGAGAGATTGTTTGGTTTTGTTTGTTGGTTTTATAGTTAGTCTAGCTTGATTTGTTTGCTCATTCATTGGTTGTTTATCGTACGGCAATTTCAACGTGTTATTATTATTTGTCAATATTAGGCATTAGTCGAATGGTAACAGTGGTGTTGATAGAAGATTAGAATGTCGAAAATGAATGCTTCGTAGGCGTAATGAAAAAGGCAACGCTGTTGACCCGTTTCGACAAACACGATCGTCTCGTTTAAATACTCGTTATGTTGACACAAGTGGAGTGGCATTATTTTCGTTAACAAATTTTACAACCGTCGTTATTAACCATAGGCCTATATAAAATTATGGTGTAATGTCACATATTACTTTTATGACCGCTGGACTCCAACGGTCTTGTGTTTGTCAAATGTTTTTCTGCCACATTTGTCAACACCGTCCATTTCAAACATTTGCATTTTGAGTTTTTCTATTAAAGAACAACATGCGATCTTTGTCGTATATAATGGTTCGAAATAATTTTGCTAAAATAATTTTAATAATTAATACACGGGGATACATATTTGAAAATTAAGTTGCCATTGTAGTCAATTAAAGATTGCCTCTTTTGACACCAACATTTGTTTTCACTTTTTATTTATTTTAACTAATAGTACTAATTAGATACCGGTAATTAACGAATTATTTTAGTTTAAATCTTACTCTTGCTACATTTTATAGTTTCGGGATTTGTATACGATACAAACAATTTAGGTTTACGAACGAGTTACGTTTGTTGTTCGTTATACGTTTTGTTTGTTCTTTTACGATACATATTGTATATTTTAATAAACATTTTAAAACATTAAAACCATGCACTAAACGTCGTATGATCTATAAAAAATGTTTTATTATTTGGAATGTATCTATTCGTTATGGTTTATCGTATATAATACTTAATAGTAAATGAAATAGGATATTGATATTTTTCTGTTAACTGAGAAGCCACTTGTGGCACTACGAATCTATAATGATCTATTATGTATGTGTATTTATGTTTACACTCTTTTCGATCCCAAAACCCAAATACAAGCAAGTAGCGCCACAAGTGACTTCTCAGTTAACAGAAAAATAGCAAAATATTAAAACACCAACACGTTAAATATCTTGTATGACATTCGTTATGCGAATGTTCGTAAACCGAGAGGTGATCTTTGAATTTCGGTTTAAATTGTTGTGAAGTTATTTGACGTCAACGTTTTTAATGTTTTTTCAACCAAGCAAAAGGTGAGCTTGGTTAGGTTAGATTAGGTTAGGTAAAATCGACACAAGAGAATGTGTGTCTTTTTTTTATCCAATTTTTATTTGTAAACTTTATTTTGAGTAAAAGTCTTACGATGTGAAAAGTGAAAGAGAAGAAGATTGGGAGGCTGTTGAATTGAACGGCTTCAAGCAATACAATGATAAGCCACGTTTTTTTGAAATTGTTCCGGAGAGCCGTTTTTCTGGTGAGAAACTCCATAAAGTACCATACTGAGCAACAAGGTGGTTTCTCTATATTATGCTACAATGTTTTGAACAATCCAGGTAATGGTACAGTAAAAAGCTAGAAACAGTACTGGAGGACAGTTTGATGTGAAAATATCATTTTTGAAAGAAAAAAAAACAAGTGTGACTTATCATTATATTGCCTGGACCTCTTTTAATTTAAAAAATAGAACACGCAACAATCCACTACATGTATATCATGGCAACAACCTCACTCTTAAAAAAAAAGTGGAGTTTTAAAAACACATTTTTTAAAACATCGTTTCTTGTTTTTTTTTTATTCTTTATCATTTTTTGCTTTTGAATTTAGATGTAAACAGAATTCGATGAGTAAAGCAGGTCATGCATCACTTGACGTTGACCTTTAGCGCGAGAGTGAGTTGAGGTAGCACTAGTACTAGTATACACGTTATACAATAAATTTTGGGAAAAGCGGCGCAAGAAAGTCGACCTATGTAATTATCTCGGAGGGTTAAAATGAGGGATGGCTGAAGTGGAACGAAGGGCGGCGTCATGGTTTTGGTCGGTTTTCTCTACTGCTAAACATTATGCTGGCGTATAGGAAAAGTAGGTAGAAAAGTAAAGTTTTCTCTGCTCGTGCATATTTCACGATCAGCTGATGGAGGGTAATTGGTCGCCCTGGGGGGTCATCTTCATCAGCAACTGCTGCACGCACTGTAATCCCGAGCAAGTTTTACGACCCCTGGTCCGATTCTTTGCTTTCAGATTAGGCCCAGGGAATTGCAGTTTCACCCAGGGTGCAAAGATCCCCCTTCAATAGAAATGGCCTCCTCTTCTTTCGTCTTCTTCTAGATCCCATTCCGTACTCCCCCACGCATTACATCACGTTTTGCTCGAGCAACCCTGATTTTTCAAATATTCCCATTATCTGGAAACCCACCAGACAAGAGATCCCACCTCGTGAATTGTTTATCGGACGGGTTTCTTTTTTATTCTACTTCTTCTTCTTCATCTTGCATCCCCGTACCACGAGTTCTAGAATGTAATTAGGAAAGTTGTATTAATGCAATGATTAATATATCAGCGTGGTTAAGTCTTTCTACTCGGTCATGAATTTTCTGGGTTTCGTACCAGTGTTTAATTTCAAGACAAAGAAAATTTCGACCTTTTTTTGTTTCTTTTTAATTGCTCGACATGCTTTTTTTTTGTGTGTGCATCTTTTATAATATTTTTTTTCAAACGATGTTTTATTTAACAATTATAATCACCATCCGCTGGTTTTTTTTTGCCGCCAAAATTTATGCTCTCTAAAGAAAACCGTAGAAAGTGGTTCCGCCGTTTACCATTGTCGTTGCAAAAAAGGCATTTATCAGGTTTCTTTTCCTTTTCTATTACTCTTTTCTCTTTTTAGCTCTCTCACGTATATACATTCGCACACGTACATTACTTGTTTTTTTATCGCTCTTTACTTTTCCACCGCTACTATGTTCTTCCCTTTTGTCTTCGTCGCTTGTTTTATTTCTGTGGCATCAGGAAAAACCCTCGGCACATTCCCTCTTAAGTTTTGTGGGGAGAGAATGCTGTTGACATTTTGCGCATGCGCCACGTCCCAGTGACACCTGGAGAAACGGATGAGAGAATCAATACGACCTTCTCTTAGGTTATGTTGCATGCGTTTGACTTTCGTTTTTTTCGGTGTATGTGTATGCGCGATCAACATTGACGCAAAAGGTTCCACGTTATTAATGGTTCTACGTATTGACATTGTTTTTGTCAAACACCATGCGCGACGTAATACAACAAGAGACAGAAAATAACCATTTTTTTTTCAAAGATTGGTCCAACTGTGATACAAAATGATACATCTACAAAGAAATGGTTGCATAATGTCGTCTTAATGGTTTTAAAAACTGCAGAACTATGAAGAGTGTTTCTAAAAGATCGTCAATAAGTTTACAACAAATGCTACACAAAAATACAAATCAGAAAGTTCATATACACATGAACCTAGAAATGGGTCCAGAAAACTGTTCCCTCAGTCCAAGACTTTCCGAACGTAATGGACAAAATCGTGAATTTACTGTGTTATTTCCAAAGAAACCATTTCCAGACCCATGTTTATATTGTTTTGATACGTTAGCACCTGTGCGTAAAATTTGTTCAGACCTTTTAGGAACCCCTTGTATATTTCTGATTTTGGCTAATGATTAGTAAAACAGTCTAAATATTGTGAATTTTTTTGCCTAATTATATTTCAAGTGTAGGCTATCATTTATACGTTCAAACATGTTTATCACACTAGTACCTGCAGAATTACATATTAATCGGATTGACAATTTCGGTTAATAACTCTTGAAACAGTCTCCTCAACATTGTGAATTTTGTGTATAACTGCATTTTAAGGTGTATAATATTTTCATTTTGATATAAAAGGCTCTGACAACTATTTGTGCACCGCTGTTTTCAAAAATGTTATTTTCAAGACTCAAAACTTATTATTTCTTACTGAAAAATACTCTCAAAAACCACGTTCATATGCATAGCCCCCTACACGTTTAAAGTGTCGGTTACATGGTACATTGTATTTTATTCTATTTTTTAATACGTCTCTTGGGGACAAAATCGATCAAGATCGATCATTTTAAAAATCGATCAAAATAGACGATATAATACAAAACCAGAAAAACAAATTTGTTGATGACTTAAAGTAAAAACAACTAACTCTATGTAAAAAACAAACAAACCACAAAGACAGAAAATTTTAGCAAAACAAAATTTGAACTAGTAGTTGTTTTTTGAAATGCGAGCAAACAGTGAGACTTATTAGATTTTTATAAGTGAAAGAAATATTTTGAAAATAGGTCGGTAATGAATTCCAATGGTATAAAATCTCTTTTTGGTTTTTTTGTGGAGTGACACAATAGTGTTGAATGGTTATCAGACAATATAACGTTTTGGGATGTTTTTGTCGTCCTGGAATTTATTGATATCAATCTGCAATTGTCGCTATTAAGGAAATGAGTTTGAGGTGAAGTGTCATTCCAAGGATGGTTGAAAACGAAGAGTTTTCCACTAAAGGACTCCTAACCATCACTTTTGTGATCACGCTGTGGTTTGATTGCCAATCTCTTCCCTGAAGAGTCGCAATCATGGTACTTAATAGAAACGAATAGAGTGAGAAGTAAAAAGCACTGTGCTTGGCTGATGTAATATGAGTTGATGTAGACTGATGGCTCGTAACTTGTTTGAGCAATTTCAGAGCGCACGTCAGATGGCATTTGGTCCTTCGCTGGCGAAATAACGGCAAAGATCACCACTGGACATTCCGTTCCTATTGATTGGCAATCAGCTTGCTCACTGACATTCAATCCATGTTTACGACGAGGTCAATGTAAATAAATTGACCAATGATTCGGAGGAACAAATCAGAAGCTTCAAATTCGCACTCATTAATTCTCGGATGCAATGACCATAGAAGTCGAACGACTATTGCCGCCATTGCTTTACGAGTCATAAATGCAGGAATGCTATAACACGTGATCAGGAATTGTTAATGATCATTTTGGCTTAATGCTGAATTATGCGATCCATTATATTCGAAACAATACAGATAAACCAAATACACGAATCTTTTAGGATCATTAATTCCTAGGTTCAGAGGTGTAATAGATGTACGTGTGCTTATTTAGTAGTACTTAAAGTTCACACCTGTTTAACTGTATAGCATTAAAATTGTTACCATGTTTGACAACGGCTTGCGTGTAGTTTTACTCTTTGTAATAACATGTTTTCAAAGTTTTATAGTTTTAAAATAATAGGTTGAAGCTTGTTATAATTTTACAAGTACAGTATCTTGGGACATTATACCCACTTCTGAAGAGGGTATATATATGACGACAAATATACATAAAAGGCATATTTGTCAGATTTATATTACAATTTTTAACATGCACAATAGCCTATGTTTTTCCTTGGTTTAACTCCAACTTGGATACCAAATTTCTTGAAAATTTGTTTGTTTTTGCGTTATCCGCGCACAAACAAACAGTCGTTTTAAAAACTTACATAGATTGCGTAGTATTCCAATAGAATGCGATTTATAACACTAATCAAACTTTCAAAATGTCTAATAACTTGACTTTTGATATTTTATACTATGGGGTTAGAAAATAAAACTAACAAGTAGGCCCTACATTAAAAATGCTTCTTAAGAATACGCTTTATGCACAGTTTCGCTTTATGCGAAGGTAGATATTTGGTCGCACCAACTGCTTGAAGGCTTGTCTTATGGCGACAAGCTTTATGCGAATTTAGATTTGAGCGATCTTTGAGTTATTCAATTTATGCGCGTTTTGAGTAATTCCATTTTAGATTTCTGCAAGTTTTAATTTATGCGAATTTTGATTCATGAAAATTTAAATTAATGTAATTTTTGAGTAACGATTTTCTGCAGATAATATTATATATCATGCAAAATGTTCGATTTATGCGAGTTTTGAGAAATTCCATTGCCGAGTTTCGATTTAATTGCGAAGTTTAATATATATATACGAATTTAGATTTATACGAAACTAGATTAACGTGATCTTCGAGTCACATTAATCCCAGCTCGTTTATTCACTCACAAAGTCACTCACGAGTGAAGCTAATGTAAAGCGTATAAAAAAGCAGTATTGTCTTTATTATCGTTCCATCTGTACAGATAAACTGAACCTCGCCGCATAATTATTATTTTTTTTTTGCTCATTGTTTTAAAAACGGATCTACTTGTGAAGTGATAATCATGGATCACAATCATTTTTACCCACCTCCCATTTCCTTTTAACGTTCATTTTATGATACGTTTATTGCTATAGGAAACGTTTTGAGAGGAGGTACCCTGCCAACTCGCGGTACCCGTTGAGCAAACACACACTCATATATACGTCGAATGAGAGCTTCGTTGTAATTTGGTATCTTTATCGTTGCTTAATGATGGTAGTAAAGAAATCATTTGGGTTTGCTGGTGCGGCGTTCCTGAGTGGACGAATGTTCTCAAATATTCATCGAGCTAATGGAGGCAGCTATCCATTTCCTTTATGACCAGTGGTGGGTTCTTCTCGTTTTCGCATGTCATCAGCGGTTGTGCAAAGTGGAATAACGAGGGCTCCGTGTAACGACGTTAAAACGCAGCGATGGACGAGAACCCATTTCGCATACGTTGCTCGAAGGCAAAACGGTTCCGGCACTCAAATTCTTCAATAATAGTACCTATCTACATTAGGAAAAAAAAAACAGTTTGATTTAGCTACGCTACTTTATGCATTGCTTTTGTTATTTTCTTTCCTTGTTTGCGTATACGGACAGGCGAAATGATTTCCAATAAAATGAAACGCACACGGGTCAATTTTTTAAACCTATATGTTTTATTAAATGTATTATTCTTAAATGTATAGAGTTTTCGATTAAGGCTAGTAATGTTATTAATGTTATTCTTTTGACCTGTAGTTTAATGAATAGATTAACCGATTATGCGATGATGTGTTAATAATGCCGCATTTGATTAGTAGTAAATTTGATGGTTTAGCTTTGCAAACATGTATCATAATGAATAATTGTAATACAGCGAATTCTCAATATATGTGAGTTCCATTCTTTATGTGAGAGATTTATGTAAGGCATTTTGATAGTATGCGATGAGAAATATGTTTCTGGTTTCTAGTTATACGCAGATACTTTCGCTATTATGCGAGTCTAAGTTGATTTTGAAACGTGTGATTTTAAAAAATCTTAATTATAATTGTAAGGTACACCAAATTGAAAAATAAAGGGTGTAACAGGGTTTTATTTCATAACCAATATTTCATATTGATAACAAAATAACGTTATTAACGTTATTTATTTGTAACGTCAGATGTTGTTTTTTGTTGTTGTTTTTCATTTGAGTTCAATATCGCTATTATACGATGACAAAATTTTTTCTAATTTCTAGTTGAAAGCAAAAAATTTCGATATTATGCAATTCTAAGTTTATCTTGAAACATGTAGTTTTAGAAACCTAACTACAGTTTGTTTTTTAGAATACACCAAATTACAGGATGTAACAAACTCTTAACCAATGATTCATGTCGATAATAATGTAATAATGTATGTTATTGTATTTTGTAATGTATTATCAGTAATAATTAATGTCGATGACGCTATTGGAATTAGTTCTTGTAACGCCGGGCATTGGGTTTTTGTTCTTATATTATATATATATTATCTTCACTTGTGAGAGTGAGTTTGTGAGTGAGGAACCTGGGAATTGAACACATACTACAATCTACAGTCATTTATGAGAATATACTGTATAGTTTAATACATTAAAAAACGCCTAAAACGAGAACCACATAAGTTCTTCCCATAAATCAAAAACTACGTAAATTCAAT
>JAQIWH010006291.1:0-13073 GCA_034695005.1 Cryptops parisi
AAAGCAGAAATGGAAATACAAAAAACGACAATATGTCCACAGCTTACCGGATGATGACAATTGGTTCGTCTTAAACCATAGGAAATTAAGTCAAAAAACGAAAAAATGATAATTTTACGAATGGTTTGGCGATAGGGTTGTATGATATTTCAATTGGTTCATAGTGCCGTGTACCTCTCTCTCTCTCTCTTTCTCTCTAATTAGTCCGGCGATATAATTCTATGCCTAGATCATGACGTAATGGCGTCATTTCGTGCATTAACTTAGAAACTGTAAAAAAATAAGTTAGTTCACTATGGTTTAACCCGACCCAATTGACAAATTAGTTCTGAAGCTTAAGAATATTCTGCAGTATAAGTATAAAAATTGAAACAGAACCCCAACAATTTGGCTGCATCAATTTGGCGTTTGGCTGCATCAACCAGTTTAATATACAATACATATAAAGAATGCTGTACTGGAGAAAGATAGACGACTGGCACATCTAGTCTACAAGTTGTCTTTTGTATTTCAGTATCGTAGTAGTAGAAGAAAAAAAAGCTTAAGTCATTTGAAGATTCAAAACTCTTGAAACACTTTCATAGATTATAGTTTAGGTCTGTGTATATATTTCCCATAATTTTAATTTAGTGATTAGTTGTTTGTCTTTGGTGGTTTTTAATGTTTTATTGTTTTGAACCTTCTATACTATTGGTCGCTTTTCGTGCGTATTGAAAAAATTAACAAAATAATAATAAATTTGGCTATCTAATTAATTAAACTGAGTAGGCTAAATGATCAGACGTTTTAATGTCAATAGAAAAATATTAAATAATTGTAAAATAAATCGATTTATACCTAATACTTCGCAGTTTTTTAAAATGTGTAACAGTACGTTTCACAAAACAAAAATTGGATAAGCGCAAAGTGGTTTCCATCGCGTCTTTCCTTGAATCGCGATATTGAAGATATGACCACATTCCATAAGTTCGCTTGTAGTACTCATTGGTATTATAGGTCATGAAACGTGGAGGACCATTTGGTGAAGTTTATGGAACATCTATTTGTTGATAATGCGTTCTAAAACATCTTTTGTAAACGTAGCCGCACTTTTCATCCAGCGTAACCTAATACCACGTGAACTTTCCAGTTCCTAGACGCGAGCGACCACTCGTTTGAACTTTGCACACGGCACGAATAAGAAACGGGATCACGGGACATTTCACCCGGGGCAACGATCGCGACATCCTTCCCAGTCGTATTTCCCATGCATAAAACTAATGCACCATAAACTTTACTTTGGGGAGAAGAGTCGTTTAAGCTTCTCATTTTCGCCATCCCTTCGTTTTGGCAATTTCGGAATTTGCAAGCAAGTTCATTAACGGAACCTCAATTCCCCAGTGGGTGGTACTGTTCATTTATATTCGACGACGATAGTGACCAGTGCGCACTGAAAAGAAGAGGACAGTGTTTGTTTTTCCCACCCCCCCCAAAACATCTCGGCAGTAAACAGGGGGTCGGTTTGAATCTCGTGTCGGCAGATGGTAGTTCTAGTAAATGAGTAAAACCACCTACCCACCCACATTGACTTTCTCGCTCACTCTTTCTCACACACACATTCACCAACTCCGTGGGAGCGATTCCTCTCCAAAAAAAGTAGGAAAAGTGAGAAGTGAAACAAGTCCCAACTGACACCCCGCGAAGACGACGCACGCGCGTTTGTTCCACCTCAATGGACTTGGAGCAAACATGGCGAGGAGGAGGAGGAAGAAGAAGCAAAAGAAGCCCCCCGGTTTCTTCTCATCCGTGGACTCACGTCGCTTCTTGTTTCTATCATCACCCCCTATTGGTTGGCCAAACAAGAAAGAAAAAAGAACGCCGACATGGTTGGCAAGGAGACGTGTTTGCTCGCCAACCGTCAGGTGTCTCCTGCCCTTTCACACCTCAACGCCACGCGAATGTGTGGATGAATGCACCCCCCAACTCTACCTACACACACACATAAAAGATCCATCCAACACTACCCCCTAACAATTTACTCTCGACTCAGCAGCTTTGGCTCAGGGAGAGACTTAATTGATAGCCTCCCCCTTTCCCAAGAGTTGAATACCATGGGACAAACTTGTTGCTGCCTGCCAACGTCAGCAAGAGTGAAAACAAAGAAGAGACTAGGTCTAAAATCACTCCCAATGAAAGTATAGACTTGAACAAAGGCGGCGTAATGGGAACAGATTCGATTTAACCAAACAGGTGGTAGGTAATAGAGAGGGGAATACATAAAAAGGGGATGTTCAAAAGCTTCTCGGTGTGTTATCAACTAATGTGTTGTCTAGCAATGAAAAACCAAATGCATAATTGATGTCACCCATCTGCCACCCAACGGGCATTATCATCTAAATTATACACTAACCCTATTCGTAATATCATATAACTTCACGCTAGTATATTTTCTAATCACAAAACCCGTCGATAATAAATAGATTTTATACATTAACTTGGTTATACTATTGGTGAAGAGGTTCTCTCATAAAGTGCGACACTTTAAAAAGCTGGTGCGTCACGTATAAATAAATAAATAAACGACGTATAAATAAACACCAATGAAGGAAATGCATTTTTTTTCAGTTCTGATCAACTGCTGTGATAATGACAGATGTGAATTATTTACACGGCAGGAGGAAAAAGGAAATACTTGCTTATGTATGTCAACAAAAAAAATTGAATAAATTTCTCCACCAACACAAAATCAACCAATGGGACCCCAATGAGGGTTCGTTTAAATTATAAATTATTTTGGCATGGTGCAACCAGTTGTAAGCTGTATATAGCTGCGCATATCCTATATCAAGGAACTGTAACAGATAAAATATTCTGTGACGCCATCCAACATCGAATTGACGTCAAAATGCAAACTTAATAACCAAAGTGGTGACAAAAAACTAAAATAATGATACTTTTGTCTATACATTCGTTAAACTTAAAAATACAACACACTAACAATGTTTATCAGGTGACTATTTTCAATGAAACCAGACATCCGTAACTCGTCTCGTCGAAGTAGTAAAGATGAAAGAACGAAACATACAATACTTACAATATATACTAATAATATTTAACCAGATCTGTGAGACACGTGTGTATTGCAAACAATTTAAATCCACGGGAGTTTGCATAAGCACGTGAATGCAAACAATGAAATCCACGGGTTAGAACGTGACTGAAAATTGAAAATTGCAACAATGAGCTGCAGTGTAGAAATCTGCTCACTATATCTGCTGATAGATGTGTTACCATAGTAACACAAACTTATCAAGATGAGCTAAGAATTATACACAAAAGTAAACACAAGGTTTACCTCTAGATTCCACCCGTGGTTACCATACCAACTACTGATTGGGGCTTTATTTCTGGTTAATAAAACATAAGTAACCTTGCCAAAGGTAACTTAATAAAGGCAATCGGTAAGAAAACTATTATAAATCCCGTAGTTGCTATGATAACCACGTAAAGTCTAGAAATAAACCGCGTGTTTATAGTCATGTTACTTTGCAAAAACTCCTTGTTTTGACTCATGTTGATATGGAAACATCCAAATGTAGGGTCTTCTCCATCACGCGGTTCATTGTTGTAATTTAAACGTGCACAATCGCATCGTTATGATAAACCCCGTGTGTCAGAGGGGTTCACCACAACAACGTGAGTCTAAACACATAACGTCCATAGAGATACACACGCAGTTCTGAGTAATTATACAGTAATTCTCAACGTAACGTAAAGACGAGTTACTACTTCCACTTTTGGAATAGTTTTAAACGAACTAGTATACAAGGGGATGACATAAGTCAACAAAAACAAAACAAACTAACTCGATTCTAATCGTTTAAAGAGCTACGACCAACACATTTTTGGACGAAACTTGTTTTCACAAAACAAACACTCCACTACATCAACGTTCATTTTTTCCCTCTCTCAAAGACGCACTTTTGAAGGGGCAACGCGCAAAAAGGGGAGGGGGGACATGGAGATAGTGCGACGTCGTTAGCAAAACGCTGCCAAAGCAACAAACAGCACTGGTGGTGGTGGTGGTGGGACCATTGATCCGTCTTGTCGGGGAGTTTGTCAAGACCTCAGATAACCGGTTGAAACGGGGTAACTAATTGCCGGTAGGCCGATAAGAGGCGAGATTTTTCGCCGTCTGGCCGTATTTCACGGGCGCCGGGCAATTACGGAAATTTATTTCTCATTATCATTACGTGAGGACGAGGTGGGCGCCGTCTTCTTTTAACTGCCACAACATCATTTCTCCTCTCATTGTAGACGCCGAGTGGAAATTAAATTAATAAATTTCTCCTCACCACCACTGCCACCGCAGTTGGCTCTTTCGTTTGCATCAGGTGACCGACATTCGCACTCGCTCTCCTCCTCCTCCTAGTCCAATGTTTGCCTGGCGTGATCCTGCTGGACGCCCTGATAAAGGACCACTTTATTGGACCACCAAAACAACAACAACAACGACGACGACGACTACTCCAACTCGTTGGGAAATAAAAAGAAAAATATCTAACGAGCGGGACCCGGAACGAGAATGGATTGGGCTAATTAGTCGAAAAGGATTAGAAGAGGACGTGTCGCTGGATTTGGAGATAAGGAAATCTCACCCTGGCGACTCTATGTTAACAGGTGGCCCTCGTCGTCTAAGGTCACCCTCCCCTTCCAACGTGCTTTGTTATTATTGTGAAATACGACCGAACAAATTGTACAAACGCCAAGGACGGCGCTAAATTTCGTTTCAATTCAACATATCACGTGATTAAAAACGCGTCATCAAACAATAACACCCGTTTTCAAACTGCTATGAAAACAATTTTAAATCAAATTTTGCACTTATTCAAAAACAAAAACATCAACAATGTATAGGCTACTTTAAAGTTGGCGTTTTCGTCTGGGTCGCTTGAAAACGTACGTTTTACATGGAGTTCTGTTTTTTTCTTCCAATGAATCGCTTAAAACAATCTTTTTTTCAGAAAAATCAAAATAAATCAAATCAAATCAGAAACTACGATCTGATATAGTGTTACAATTGAAAAGCTTCTCGACGCCTAATTTTGAGCAAAACAATAATATGTGCAAAGTTATTAATATACAAGAAGTGTTAAGTAACCCATAAACAGCAAGGCAAATTCAGATCTTTAAAGACGCCTCGAAATTGTAAAAATGTTAACACCCTTTTACACCAAGCCCTTCAATTAAAATAAACTGTAACGTAACCTACTTATTGAATCAATAAAAACATTGGTGGTTAATTGGTGGATACAAACATGGGGTGGTTAATTATGGCATAAAGTTACTTTAAAAACCCAATTTTTAAAATTAAAAACCCTACAACCCCTTACCCTTAAAAACCCATCTGTGCCCTAGTATTCCGCTTTAATCGAAAGTTGAGAAATCGCTTTTAATTATTCACTGTGACGTGACATAATATACCGTTCTCATTTTTTAGGGTCTCTTTTCATTCTATTTTTTTCCCATTACAAAACTTAAGTTAAAAAAAAAAATATCAATAAAAAACAACACCAAGTACTTTATAAGAAAGCCACTGGTGAAAGAAAATGGGTTTTAAGAAGAAGAATAAAAAATATATAATAATAATAAAACATTAGTGTCGCACAACTCTCACGACTCAACTCCCAAATCCGATTAAAAACAGTTTTTTTTCCTCATCCATTTTATTCGCTTTCCTTTAATAAAAGATTTTTAATTTACAATTATGCTCTTTGCACGTTTACTGAAACTTCATTAGCACACCACGCCCGATAAGATCTTCAAAGGAAACTTTCTCCAAAAACGCCATACAATTCCTAAAACACTCAATTTCTCTCCTATTTTTTCTTCATTTCATTTTTACTTTTAATTCTATTCCACATCCATTCTTGAAACTAGCAGATAAATCTCGCAAAAAAAAAAAAGTGAGAGTAAGAGAGAGAGAAAAAAAAATTGTTTAATTATTACTATTTCCTGGTACCTAAAAAGGTGCAATTAACTCAGCGGGGAAAACGAAAATAATCGATTTTGTTCTACGCTTTATACTTTTTTTTTTACATCACCATTCCTCATTGTGCAATATAAATACTCGAACTTGAGTGTCGATAAAATAATCTAGACAGGTTTCAATAGCAAGTACAACTTTTTAGTTCCTTCCTGCCACACTTTTTTTTGCGTGACCCCCTTTCCCCCTCATCAGTGGATTTTTTAATTGTTCACAGTCTGATGACTCTTTATAATGAACCCTAATGATTCATCCTATAAAAATAGAATCCTTTGGACCCAACTGAAAAAAAATAAAACGATTCAAAATTAACCCGGATTTTTTTTTCACTATCCCACGTAAAGTAACATTAGCATCCAAAAAAATCCGGTTTATATTTAAACACCCTTTTTTTCCGAGCTGTGAATCAAGAAAATTGGAATCCGGTTCTTATAATCACAGACAACGTTATTAATCGTTAATGTTATCAATTGTTATCATTATCAGACGACCCCAACACACTGTTTAATGTTTTATTTTCATCGTTTAATTTTATTAGCCAGTTATTGCTATCAAAAAGCACTGATCCCCAAGTGATCACAATAATCGGATTCCACTGTATTTAAATTTAAATATTCACTAACGGCCTCCTGACACGCAATATCAGGTATGGCAATTCGGGCAACTTGTTGACAACAGTGACGTGCCCCACAATTTATTGACAACTGCACCAATCAATCAATGAAAATCAGATTGAAAATTAAGTTGGAAATCAGGATGAAAATTCAGGTCAGGTTGGTAAGAAGCTGACGTCACAGTTATCCAAAAATTGCTCGGTTTGCCATATCTAACATTGCTTGTCATGATCTTTTCAATTTTGACCAAAAAAATTGTTCAAAATTGACCTGAATTTATATTGGTTGATGCAACACTGGCATGCCGTCGCAAAAAATTCGGTCTATAATTGGACAGCCATTTTTCGATTGAAAAATAATATTTATATTTAAATATTAAATGAAAGTATTCCATACTATATTGCAATGTTAACAAGAATGTTAACAAGAAATTTTGAGTATATTTTTCCTGAAAATTGTCATTTCGAGAAAAAAACAAATTTACATTTAGGCCTACAGTTAAAAAAGAAATGTAACCTAAAAATGTGTAAGCTCAGTCTTACAGAAAATATTCTTTGCCAAGTTGTTTTAATTACTTCTCACACGGCAATTCTAAATTACAATTTCATTTAAAAAACAAAACAAACCCCTTTAACTCTTGAGGCGTTCTGTACCAATGAAGTTCAAAAAAAAATCCATTATATAAAAAAAATAATAAACGCGTTTGACACACAAAAAAATAATAAAAAATAAATTCAACATGAAAAATGAACAAGAAATAACCTCGAAATTTGCTTTGCTTTCTAATACTTGAAACTAATTTTTCCCTTTTTAAAAAAAAAATAAATAAATATAAGGAGAAAAAAAAAATCCCTTAACACCCCCTCCCCCCCACCACCACCTCATACCGCAATAAATTTCATTAAGAAGAAAGGTTATTTTTCCCCTTCGTCTTTGATAGTAATTAGATTCCGGAATGAATTTTGTTTCATGTTTAACCGTCATTCTATTAAGTTCGACGGTTGGCACGTTTCGACCAGGTTAAAAACTCGAGATTCTTAGTTTAATTAAGTTTTCATAATATTTTCATTAGCATTGCTTTTTCCCCCTTTTCGATTCTCTTTTTAGGTTAATGAACTGATTAAAGAAAATTAATAAGCACCGTGGATCCTTAGCACCGTTAGTCTTACACGTAGCTTACACAAATTGAAAAGAAAATTTAAAAAAACACATTCATTTTGTACCACTTAAAGATACCATATCCCCTCAAGATAGATACATATCCAACTATTATTCTCACTACGAAATTTTGGTCTCAAAACTGGATAATTTTGGTGTTTGAAAGTGCAAACAACTTCAGTAAACTGCTTGTTAATTTAATCGTGAAACATCTGCGGCAAAGACAATTCTTAAGCCCGCCTGACACACGCATTTTTGGTGTGGCAAGTGGACCAATGTGTGGGCAATTGTGACGTCAGCCAAACAGTTTTCATTGGTTCGGGCAACATTTATTTGCAACTATACACTCAAATGAACAAGAAAAATAGTCAAATTATACACCTTGCAAGATGTACTTATTTTTAAAGTGAAAACATATCAACGTCATAGATGTCCACAAATTGCTCGAATTGTCTCACTAAAACTTGCTTGTGTCAGGAGATTATAATAAAATTAAAATCGACCAATTAGCATTTTACTGTGCATTTTAGTTTGTTTTTTATTTATTTATTTATTTTTAAATTTTCTTCCCTAATAGCCTGCGTGTGTTAAAATCAATAAAATACATCATAAAAACAAGATGTGTTTAACAAGTGAGTTTTTCAAATTAATATGTCTTTTAGTTTAATTAAACACAAGAGTGCTGCTCCTCCTCCTCCTCCACACCAGCTATGAAAGCGTCACCATGTGAGAAAATGCTGAGACATACCAAAATCATGATACTATCTGTTACAACTATTGCGAAGCAATACGAGTTAATACAATGAATAACTAACGAATATTACGAAGCTACATGAGTTAAAACAATGAATTGTGTAATGAAAACGACAAAAACTTTACCGTCATTTTCGACAGACTCTTTACTAGTGACTATATACAGCAAGTTTTTGACGCGATAATTAAAGTTGGCATTCAAATTTGAACCGGATTTTTCTTGAACGCAAAAAATAAGCGAACATTGAAAAAATCTTGTCCGAATATTTAACGCCAATTTTAATCAATCTAAATTTTAAAATTTGTCCAATTCAGCACTAATGATACCTATTAACTACAGTACATCTATTTCAATTCATTAGAATATGTTTCTTCAGTTACGGTTAATTCGCGAAATTCGTTCCATCACAAAATACCTAGTTAAAAAGTGAACTTTTTCAAGTAAAATTACGCACATATTTAAAAAAAACAAAACAACGTGTAAAACATGGAACAACGTATTTCGCACTTCACAACATTAACGAACTCAAGTTTTCAACTATAATTATACAGGGTAAACCTGAATTCAAGTGCACCTAACTTTTTTTTTTTACTTAAATCAAGTGTCGATCAAGAACTACTTTTCAGCATCATTCCAATTTTTTTCTCCTTTTTAAACAGTTCGACCCGAGTCAGATGAAACAGGCAGACGATGAGCGACTCTCGAACACGTACCACTAGTGATTACGCATTTTCAGCTTCGAAAACGGCGAAGGCTGACACGCTTGTCGCTGACTCTGAACACCGGTCGTTCAGCGCATTTCAAATTAAACGCAATAAAACTGTCGCCGAGCTCAGCGAGCGGTCGACGCTGCGAATTTATCGAACGCTTTCTAACCCTTCACTGCCACGTCCCAACACGGAAGTGGAATTGCTGCGGCAGCAGCCACAATTGGCCATTTCCTTCATGGGGGGGCGTAACGTTCAAGAGGGGGGGGGAGAAAGAAGCGAGGAAGGAAAAGTAGGGAAGAGAGAGAGTGAGTAGTGAGCAGGTGGCTCTCGAAAAGTCCCGACAGCAGACCCCTATCACTGACTTCGATCGACAACGAACGAACGACGAAGACGACGACGACGCATTAGGGGTTGTTGGAAAGCGCCATCGTCAGCACTGTCCACGAATACAGTGACTCGCACCTACTACTTGGTTGCTGACTGACTGACCACTCGACACTCTTCGCGACCACCACACCTCGCAACCCGCATTCGCTGGTTTTTAAGAGCACTTCTCCAAGCACCTTTGCTGACCTTCAGGACCAAGAGGATGTGAGCTTGGAAGAGAATAGAATAAGGAAAGAGGGGGGTGTTGAAAGAAGGGGGTGAAAAGAGGGAGAGGGAGACTATAGATAGGTTGGTTGACGCCTGATGTGACAGCAACCCGCATCGTCCGTGATTTGCTGTGGAGGCGTATAAAGTGATAAAAGGCGCCTCGTTTGGAGTGTCGTTTTCTCTTCCCAACTTTCCCAAGCCCCTTAGGGACTTGGAAAAGGGCCGTCTGTACTTAATGCCATCATGGCATTATGGTCAAGTCGCAGCTTTTGTATTTTGCTTTTTTGGTAAAACCAGAAGTTTAAACTAACGTGGGATCTTAAAAAGCTCATCTGTTTGAAATGTTTCTATGGTTAAAAAACGTCAACTATACTTGTAATGATGGTAAATAATTTCATCACGAACTAAAACTCTAAATTTTGTCGCTATAACGAAACATAAACTACAGTCACGCACAAAAAACAAAAACAAATTGAAGAACTCAAAATCAATTTAATAATTACCCTCTCCCCCATCATCACCAATAAAAGACAAAAATAAAAATCCAAAACAATATAATACCTATTCCACAGTTCAATAAAGTAAAAAAAATACCCAACCACCCAAACTAATATACGTATAAATAATTTTTCGTAATATAAACAAAAGTATGTATGGCAATATAGTAATATGACAAGTAAACAGTTTCACGTTAACCAAGTACAGTGAATTTAAACGCATTAAGCATATTAATAGCACCAAAATTAATGCAACCATTGTAAAAAAATGAACAACGTTTTCCCAAACATACGATACAAGTATAGTGTTGCACACAGTAGGGACCTTTCATGTTAGGGGCCCACCAGTAGTTCGGTTGCTTGTACTTGGTTATGGGTTTGTTTTGCAGGTTACGTTAGGAGAAAAAACGTATAAATTTACGATTGGTTTTCTAATCTAACCTGCAAAACAAATCCATAACCAAGTACAAGCAACTGCTGGCGGGCCCAAAACAAGAAAGATCCGACATTAAGTACTAATGTCGGATTGTATAACGAAGCAGAAAAAAAAACAGTAGTGAAACAAAGGCATACCTTTTGATGATGTTATAACTTAACACTATACACTTTTGCATGCCTAACAAATTATTACATTGTATGTTTACCACGACTAATACGATGTAACAATTTGCTAATTACTAATAATAAATATTAAATAAATATTGTATCTTACCGCATTTCTTGGCCAGCGACTTGCGTTGAATCAGTTCCAAGATGACCATGTAGCGAGCAAACCATTTAGTGTCAAACTAGTTCACTTACAAAATCAGCAAAAAAAACCACTTATAACACTCAACAGTTGAATGGCACGTTCTTCTTGTTTGCAGGTACACCAATGTTTGTTAGTAGCTTTGCGAGTCTGGTTTCTCGGTTATCAGCAATCAACACCTTAAACAGTTCTTCCACGATGTACAATGAGAAAAACAATACAACAGTACCATACACGTTTATCCTCACAAAGTTGAGTAGTGATGACTGTATATTAAACTGCAATACATGAAAGAAAAATTATCAACACAAAAAATCGATACATGAACCGATTAAAAAAAAATAACGTGAATTTGGCAATTTCAAGATCCCCCCAATTCACACCTGGAAACACACGTGGTCCTTCGCAAATTGCATTATTTATGATTTAGTATTAACCCATTTGAACAGAGGGCATAGGCATTATTTTCGATTTGCTTATTGTCATTATACAGTATGTAGAAAACATTTCTACAAAAATATCAATGTATATTTGTATTTATGAAAATATCGATATATATATTTATATAAAAAAATTAAATATACCTACTTAAGACGTTTTCCCACTTAAGAAGTATTTATTTTTCGATCACTGAAAATAATACAGTTGAATCCGGTTATTGCGATTACTTTTTTGAGACCAGTGCTTTTTGATAACAATAGCTGGCTGTTAACATTATACGATGAAAATAAAGCACTAAGGTGTTAGGGCTGATTAATAATGATCACAATAGCCGATGGATAACAATATTTCATGATTAATAACCGGATTCCACTGTTAATACACTATACTTAATCCCTGACAATTTCAGCAGGTGATCTTTTATAGTCAGTTGCAGAGCACCTTACATGCCGTCTGCTAATCCTGCTATGGCTTCTGACTTTAATAAGCCCGAGATATAAAATTAATACTATAATTTATAAGAAATTGTTGAATTTATATTTACCTGAACACCAACTGACAGCTTGTTGAAACGACTGTGCTGTACACGTTCGAAGGATAAACAAATAAACCAACAAAAACAGTTTACTCTTTTAAAGTTACCACTTTCCCCGTGAAAAGAAACAGCGTGGAATTACAAATGTTGATCGACCAATGGGCGTGGCCACAAAAATTTAGAAAGTACGGTAGCTCTTCATTTAACATAGTCATACTCCCCCTAGCTTCAAAATACTGCACAGCGAACTGAAATATATAATATCGTAATAAAAATCTAATTATATTTATATCAATTGTTGACAATTAATTAATCTGATCTCGAGATCTATATTATTATATAATACATATACATATCTACTTGGGGGTTAGACCTCGCTCGTGGCGCTACTTGCTAATACTTGGGTTATGGGTTTGGAGGCCAGGTTAGGCTAATTACACAAACAAAAACATTCTTAACAGATCATTACTGATTTATTAATCATACATTTAATACGTTTTGCTTGCTTTGAACACCAAGTGATTCCAAGTGCGAGGTAGTCACGCTACGTGTCAGGTCGGGGGTCTAACCCCAAAGTACTGACTCCAATATAAGGGATTAGTTAAACATTTCGTGACCAATATACTGTATACTGATCTTAAGCAATTACCTACAGTGTAGTATACTAAACTACCGATTAATAAAAAATTTAACTCGCAAAAATGATAATAAAAAAGTGTACACAACACTGGGTGTTTTCTGTGTACTGTTTAATTCACTGTTCATTACTAAAGAAAGGCTACCAGTTTGTGTCTTGTGAACCAACTACTGTAAATGGATGATTTAACAAAACAATATTTACCAATCGATGTAAATCATCAATACAATATTTAGCCTACTTTTATAATGCTTGGTTAATTTCTGCAATTGAAAAAACCCACAGTATTATATAAAAATATCTAAAGTACAACTTCGTTGCATGTACATAGTACTGTATACATACGGGAGAGGATGTAAT
>JAQIWH010006292.1:0-13070 GCA_034695005.1 Cryptops parisi
TGTTGTTTGATTAAATAAATAAATAAATAAATAAATAAATTATTATTATTATTATTATTGTTGTTGTTGTTGTTGTTATGAAGTTTAGCTTTAATTTGTTATATTATGAAAACTATTTTTGTTTATTCCTGGTTGTTATTCCTTTTCAATGTTTGTTGATGAAATTAATTGGTGAACTTGCTGTCAACTGTAAATATTTGTTCGAAAGTCGCAATTTTACGCGTCAATAATTTTGTTAATAACATTCGTTAACATCAGATTTTGGCTGTTTAGGCGTTATTATCACATACGAATTATAACTATGAGCATCTAAGATTTAAAGGCATTTCTTGTAAACCTAAAGTACATGTCTTACTCGGAAATATATACTGTACTTTAATCTTCACATAAACTTTACTTAAGAAACCTATACTATGATCGATAACTGGTTAGGTTACACTGCTTTCATTTTTGTTGTTCCGTTTCTTATGGAAATTTTTGTTGGTGAAAAAAAAAAGTGGATCTTCTTATATGGTCAGTGAGTTTGGCTAAGAAGACTATGGGAAAGTTCCAGTTATACGATGATATAATGGATAAAAGAGATGTAACCTTTAAGGTCGGTCGTTTGCCTTGTTACATCTTGGTCATTCTCTCACCGTTACAAGAAGTTGTATAAGATGTAGCGGTATTAAGGAAACAGGAAGTTAAGAAGACATTTGCCGTTAGGTATGGTTTTGTTAGAAAGGTAACCCCCCCCCCCCTTCTTTGACTGGTTTTTTCTTCTTCCCCAGTGAAAGGTAGCCAATGGGTAGTAGTAGTATTGAGAGAGTGCATAGAAAGATGGGTGACCAAATGAATTGCAAGTCCTGAGAACCTGACCAGTAAAATCCGCATGGTGCTACCAGTTGACCAGTAGCCATCTATTGTGTTGGACAAAGGGGAAAATGACCAATGAAGTTGGGGAAAGTCTCCAAAGTTTCTATTAAAGACCAACTACGACAGTGGAGGTTGTGTAGATTAAAAAAAGTTTCCGGAAAATTCAACATAGGGTATATTGTTTTATACAGTTAAATAAGTTCCGGAAACTTTTTTTAACTGAATATGTACCTTCGTGTAATAAATGGGGAGATATAATCATGGTTTATTGATACAGATTATGATTATAGATGTAACTTCTCATACAATAGAGAAAATAGAAGATTGCAAATAGTAATGAAAATGTAGCCTAATAGTATACAGAATGTCCATTGTGAATCATCAACATTATCATTCAGTTAAATAAGGTAATGTTGGAGTTTCATGGTGGACACCCCTATACTTTAGCTGTTATAATCAGTCGATTGAATAATAATGTTTTTGGGATAACATCTTCTGAATCACTTGTAGCATTTCTTTTTTAATGCTAAAATAAAAGAGGGATTAGGAATTATCACCGTTAAAAATGCATGAAATGCCTAATTGATGTAAAAAATAAACCTATATTTCCTAGTTATTTTTATTCAAATTTATTTAATATAAATGTTTTTATCAAATATCTAGTTGAAGTGCGAAATGAATTTGGCTAACATATCAGTGAATAATTGATTACTTTGAAAACCCAGTTAAAAATGCCAAGAAAATTTTAGTTAAAATGCGGAAATTAACTCATTTACCTAGTTAAAGTGTCAAAGAAATTTATTGTAAATCATTACATTTTAGTGAAAACCAATTAAAATTGTGGGAAATTGTATTAACTACTTAATTAAAGTAGAACATTTTCTTAAATCACCTAGTTAGTTGAAGTGTGAAGCTTTCTAACAAATTAGCGTTTTTGAAACTGAGATTTAAACATTTCAAACTGAGATTTTAAACATTTCACGAATTAATCCACTTGTGGTCTAGTTAAAGTGTGAAAATTTGACGGAATTTTTAAACTGCGAAAACACCTAATTACGATAAAATATACAACTCAGGTGTTAAGCCTTTGGTTGATTCTTATTTGGAATTGTAACTAGATATAATCAACAATGTACATTTATTACGCTACCGTACTATAATAACTGACATAGACTGAAAATGTGTCATTAAATTAACATTACAAGCAGCAATATATCAATATATGCCAATAATAAAAATATACGTTTAATATAAGTATTATAGTATTATATATAAAGTATTATAATATAATACGGAATATACGATAGGTACATTATAACGTACATGTACAGTACTATAGATTTTAGGTTTAATTATACATAAGCTATAATTATATATAATATAAAGTTACATAACGTATATGCAATGTGTTGTATGTGTACAATATTATTATTATTATTATTTTATATATATTGTAATAAGGCATATTTGAAAAATATCGTGATTTATGTGTTCACGTTTTATGATTAAATTGGTTCGTATTTTGCCCTCAACGACATAAACAACATTAAGAACGTTAATAGATGAACCTTGGACGTTGTTGTATAAAGTCATTGACGATGAAATTTAATTTTGCATGTTGACAATAATGTCACTTTGAACTACAATTTTAAGGTTGTTTGGGTAAAGTTTTTTGTTTTTTTCTATATCAATTTTAATGCGCCACATGACTTTGTAATAGGGTTCAATTTTTGCCCGGCTAGCTTTTCGCCTTCAAGAAAAACCGATAAAATGGTCACACGTTTAATTTTATTCAAAATTGATACCAAAAGTTGTTTGTTTTTTTTCAAATGTCCAGTTGTCTTAATTTTAAGTCATATTTTTATTGGTAAAATTTATTTTTAAACGGTGATAAACAATATAACTGTACTTTATACTTGCACTTAATATGAACCAGATGTGGTAATATTCTGGTCAAGTTATCAATGGTTTAATATGAACGATATATATATATGATATATCCGTTATGGTAATTTTTATTTGAATATATGGAAAATTATAATAAAATTCATGATATAGACTAATACACCAATCATAGATTTCTTAACGCCTATTATAATATAAATAAAATTGTCGTCAAAACGGTTTTCAAATAAAATGATAACTACGAGAGGTAGTACAAAAGATGTCAGGAAAAATTAAAATAAGTAAAATACCGTAGTAATTTTCTTTTGGAAACTTTTTGAACAACTGTTCTTGTTATGTAAACTTATTATGTAAACAAATGCAATAACTCTATAATGCATACTAACTACCGGTACATAACTTATGTTAGCACCTCATTATGGTGGGTTTTTATTTTGTGTAAATGATGTTTTTTGACATGGTAAAGTTTTAGAAACATTCATTTTAATTAGAATTGTATTAGTTAACATACGTAGTTTTATTTTTACATACGTATACGTACTAAATGGTTAAAATAAAAACGAATACTTACCAAACCCTTGCAAACATAAAAATCCTCGGCGAAATCGTATCGTCATTCTGGGAAGATTGGCCTATAACTCTGTTCGAAATGTTGATGATGATTAATATTTTATCAATGAATCAATGTAATCACTACTAATATAAATACACATCCTTACTAGTTAGATATATAAGCCTATTATATTTCGCATGTGTGAATAAATTACGCGTAGTTGGATAGTTTGTAATGTGTTGCATTCGATTGGTGGTAAATAAACTTTTAAAATTAATTTATATTGAAAATTAAACTTAATCAATTTGAAGTTTATCATTATTATTATAAATTTATTGTTATTATTAGTTGATGAACAATGAACGCAGTTGGTATTTGAAAATGAACGGTGTGATATTTAAGCCTATTTTTTCGTTACGAAGTCGATTGCATTTCCGTTTTTCAAAACTAAGCCTGTCGTACTAAAATGCTTTACAAAATTATATGTGGATAATTATTAGTAATTTACAGTTGAATCCGAATTGCAAATATTATGTTGTATATTTTGTAATGTTAAATTAACAAAAAAATGAGGTTGAAAGTTGAGGTTGATAAGATTATCTGTTTTGTTTAATTGAAAATTGTTAAGATTAATCACGTATTTTAAACGTAGGGATGTATTCAAACAAAATATAGTTAGTTTATGGATGTTTAATATATATTGAGTTAAAATGTAATAAAACCTATTATTTTAACCTAGGAATGAAAAATGTCGCAAGCGAGCGTTAAAACTAGGCCTATCTTCTTGACTTAGGTTGCGATGACTTTAGTTGTATTTGTTATTTATTTTTAAATACATTATTATAGATAAACATATATAATAAATTAAAATAATAAAATCAATGCCAAGTTAGGTAATTTTGTTACATATATTTTTTTAGGAGTTAATATTGTCGTTGGTTTTTCGGTCTTACAGAAAGTCTTAGGTTTTTAATCTCAAAGAAATTGGTAAAAAATTATATACATTTATACTTTTATTATACAAGATATTTACCATTAATTAAAATAATGGGGTAGGTACATTTTCATTAATAAATAAATTTTTATTAACGTTGCCATATACCCAATCTTAAAAATGAAGGCAAAAAGTAAAACCATACTAAGAATCCTTGTTTAGGGCTATTCATGTTTTGTTTTTTCATGTATATAAGCTTCATCTGTTGTAGATTTTCAAATATATTTTTTTATATATTTAGTATTAGTTATCTCAAACAACCGAATTTGTTAGTAATTAAAAGAAAGCTGTTAATCAAATTGTATAAAGTACCGGTACATCGTACTGCAATTTTTCGTAAAAGAATGTTTTTCTTCTACTTTTTTTTATGCTTAACGTTTTCTAGACGTACTAGATGATGCTTTTTAGGGTCAAAATAGGGTTAATAAAGAAGTGAAAAGAAAAAAGCAGTATATAGAAAAGTGAAAGGTTTCTTGGGTAAGGAACACTACCTGGTAGCTAAAATGTTCAACTTCACCCAAGGCTTAGACAGAAGCTAAATTGATGACGTAGAATTCAATGACGCAAACACGGAAAACGGGCTACTTACCCCCCTTGTAGGATTTTTTTGCTGGGGTCATGGTTGATGGGTGTTGGCTAAAATCGATAAGTCTCCTCCTCAAAACTGTGTGAGAGAGAAACAACAAGAGGCTGTGTTGCAGCAAAAGACAGTGGTGTGCGTTATGTGTGTGTGTGTGTTGTGTGTGTGTCGGTGGCCAGTCGAAGAAGACATTCCACCCTCGACTTCACTTTACTAGCGTATTATTAAGAGAGTAGTACTAGTAGAAGTGTTAAGAGAGAGAAAGGGTTAGGTCACGTGACCGAAAACGATCGATCCGAATACGGTTGACGAATTTTCTTCCAGTTCGAGAAATCTTCCGAAATTTTCTTTTCTTCTTGTTTTGTGTTTTTTGAAATGTTTTGAGTTGATGTTGAAGTGTTATTTTTACTTTTCAAAAATTTTTTTTTTTTGGAAGATTTTATTCTTTCGGTTGTGTAAGAGTTACTGAAATTTATTGCTGAAATTTTTTTTTGGATATTGTTTTTTTTTTTAAACAATAAAATTCAAATTTGAAAAAATTTAAATTTTTTAAAATATCGTGTTAATATTTGTTTTTAAATAAAAAATTCAACATTTGAACCGGCGAATTATAAAGAAGAAAATAATTGTCAAATAATGTTCAATTTGAAGAAATTTTTTTTACCAAAATAAAAATAAATTACATAAAAACTAATGTTTAATTTCTAATGAAATCAAAAATTTGTTAATCTGTTAGTAAATAACATCTTTTTTTTACTTAACTTTTTTTTTTATTAAAATTATTTTCAGTAACCTTCAAAATTTGAAGCGGATTTTGTTTGACAAAAAGGCAATAAAGTGAAAAGTGGAAACAAAAATCCGGTTCAAATTTGAACTTAATAGGAAAATGTCTATACAATTCCGATCATAAATCTAAAACTGCATATTAAAAATTTGATTGTTTGTACATAATAATGATTTTTTAACCTGTTATGGCTATTTTCCTTTTTTGTACTATGGTTCATTTTAGACCGCATAACTCTTAATAAATAAATAAAATAAATACAATTACACAACAAAAAATTTCTAGTAAAAAAAAATAAATAAAAAAAAAAATGTTATTTTATTTATTAACAGATTTACAAATTTTTGACTTTATTAGATATTAAACATTAATTTTTATCTATTTTACTTTGCTAAAGAAAAAAATTGTTCAAATCGAACATTTAGTTGACAATGTTTTTCTTCTTTGTAAGTCAAATCACTTTTGTGATTCAACAAGTTTGAAAACTACATACTTAAATAATAAATACATGTATATTGAATTAAAATATAAATTTATCGCAATCCATGTCATGCAAAGTAAAATTTAACATTTCAAATAACAAATGATCTGAAAAATAAAGTAACTTTTTTTACGATATACGTCATAAAATGAGAATATGGGACAAAAAACATTTCACTTGTATATTTGTAATGCGATTTTTTTTAATATGTCAGTTTTTATATGTGGATATTTTCCGATTCGTTTCGGTGGCACCTCGGTTTCTCGTCGTTAAGGGATAAGAAATATACAATTTTATAGCGAACGTAATGGAAATGAATGGCGCATGCGCGTTGTTAGCTCTATATACGACTCAGTGCTAGTAAATTATTTTTTACGAGATCACTTTACGACGTGGTCGTGAATGTGAAAAGTTTACGACGCCATCCACCAACATTGGCTTCTTATGTCGTTGCTTCCATTTTTTTATATATATATATAGGCTATATTTAATGACAAATGCAGAAATTTTTATATTGTCATGAATTTATTTACAGAATTTTTTTGTGGTTGAAATTTCTGTAAATCCATATTTTGCAATTATAAAAAAAAATATAAACAGTTTTTTTTTAAAATTTATTTTTTGGTGTGTAATGTACGGGGTGTTCACCATGAAATTCCTGTAACTCTTGTAATTTTAAAATATTTTTTGTAGCGTACAAGGTGAAACTCAAATATTCAGGAATATACAAGAACGTTTGGAATTTCATTGTAGTGACACCCTGTATATTTTTTAGTATTATTTGAACTTTTAATGGTCAAACATTGTTATTATTATTATTATTTAGTAGAAATTATTTTTATCAAAAAATAAATGTTTTTATAAATAAATATTTTTTTGTAAATATACGAGTATTTTATTGTATTTAAAATAAATAAATGAAAAATATAGGTCAATAAAAATAATTAAAATTAATTGTAATTTAACGTTTGATCAAAAAGTTTCCGGAAAATTAAAGTACATGAATAATTATTTTGTTCCGGAAACTTTTTGAACAATCTTCAACAAAAATTTTATATACTTGAAAATATTCAGTTATTATATATAACCAAGTTATATATTATATAACTTTTAAGTTGTTTATTAAGAATATTAAACTTAACACGATAAATCAGCATCTTTAACTTTATGTTTAAAGTTTATACCAAACGAATTCAATTTTGAACCGGATTTTATTAGATTCAGAATCTATAGAAATCAGTCTTCACCGGATCTTATGAAATCCGGGTTAATTTTGAACAGGTATTTTTTAACTTTTTTAAAACAATTTTTTTTTTAAAAATAAAATAGGTCACTTCACATGTTTATTTCTAAAAAACGTATTGTACTTTAATGTATTCTAAAATTTTACAACTACAATTTTGTCTATTGGTTAGTATAGCTACTGTCCCGTGAGAAAGTTTCTTGGAACGTTCTCGTCCAAAACATTTTTCGACAAAAGTAAAACTTACTTGTGGTTCCTAGGGTTACACTCGGTCACTCTTGGCAAGTTGGGAATATAACCAAAGGATAAAAAAACAAACAAAAACAAGTCATCTCAGAAAGTTGAGCTGGACATTGTGGAGCGATTTAAGGGCAAAAATGTCACCGATTGATCCCTCGAACCCGTTAGTTTTCAACGTGAGGCGAATGTAGTACTATATACCGTTACACAAAAGATTGTTTTCATACTCACAAAAAAATGGGTTTAGTTGGCCAACAAAACTGGGTGACCATCCCTGGTGACAAATGGACGCAACTATAGACATATCTATACCGAACCAAAAACCTGTTCGAACGATGATGACCAACCGGTAAACATAATAGAAAAGTGGACCAAAGAAGGGGTTGAATGACCCGTTACCTTTTGGCAAGGTAGTTTTCCACTCGGTTTATGGGACCCTATGCAAAAGTCCTATAGAGATGTTGAAAAGAGAAGCTGCATCCTTTTTTTTTCCTCTTTGGTCCATCCTGTATAGTGTGAGTTTTACATATAATGAAGAAAAAAAATTGTCACCTGAAAAATTTGCACTTTTGTCATCGTTTTCCTTGGAACCACCTGGACTTTGTTGTATATATTCGTTGTGCAGTAGTAGTAGTGGAGATTGTGTATTTGGTGAATGTAAAAGTGATAAAGGGTGAAAGATGGGAAACGTGGGAATGGAAGAAGAAGAAGAAGAATGTTGTAATGTGAAGGAAGGGGATTTGAAGAAAAGGATTATTTACTTGTTTGTTTGATGATGTAAAGAAATTTTTATTCATCGTTCTAAATGATGTTGTCATGCGACCTAACTGCAGAAAATGTATAGAAAAAAATTATATAATTATTTTATTATTAAACAAAGTGCCTTTTTCTGTGCCTCTTTTCATGCCAGAATGTTTTCATGACAACCACCAAAAACAAACGTAACCATAATGTGTTACCATACCAACACAAACTTAAGCAGTAACTAATGAGATGAAGTAAACATAAAACACTAACTCTAACGAACGTTGCGAAGCAACATGAGTCAATGAATTATGTAATTGAATCAATTGCATTTTTTGACGAGCATACACCTAGTATGTAAATACATTGTGGTGGGGTACTTTTAATATTGTGCTTAGTATGCGGTCATAAAAAATAGATATTTTTCAGAGTTGTATTAATTGGCAGGTTTAATTAACAGCTCAATTAGTTGATCCTCGGGTATCTTCGGGTTAATTTCTGTAAGATAGGTAATGAAAATGTATATTTGAATTTGTCAGTTATTTTGATTATAGTCAGGATATTTTGACCTATACATCCTTACATGTGATTAAGATGGACCATACTAAACGTCATGTTTCGAGGTCTACTTCATCATCATTTCTAAAGTTATCTTTTTTATCGTTCTTCTTTTGACATCTCTTCAAGTGTTTTTTAAAGAGATTTAGAACTTTATATTTATTATGCTATTTATTTTTTTTTAACATAATATTTTTTTAACATAGTATTATTAAAACGTGTGGTTTTATTTGGAATTTTTTTGTTTTTTACTTTTCAACTCTATATTTTGGATTTTTGGACATTTCTCAATATATACTGTAGGATGGTTTTTATTTTTAAGTTTTGGGAAAAATGGATGAGACATGTTCGGAATTTGTTTCAAAAAGGAAAAATGTGATTTTGTTAAAATTAGATCAGTTTCGAACAATATTTAGGGAGTTGCGTGTCGCTACCAAGATCTGAAAAATCGCGTGTTAATAATGCTACCTGTGTTTCAAACCAAACTTTCAAACTATGGAAGTCATCTTTAAATGTCATATAAAATGGGTCAAATTTTGGGAATATCACTTTTTTGAATACTGGAACAAGATAGTAGGCTAGTGCCTCTATTCAAAATAAAACTTTTATTTTTCCCTTCTTATGTGTCAAACCCATGTTTCCAACTTTGGTAGCGACCTCCAAATTTCATCTGAATTTCACCAAATTTTAGGAATAATACTTTGTTTTCAATATTTGAACAAGATAAGCTGGTGCCCCGACTCAATATAAAACTTTTGTTTTATTCTCCCATTATAAGGACATCCCTAATAGGAGATATAAATTTTAGTTTCTGGACATAAATATATATAAACATCCCAATCTATGACTTTACGCTTGCAATCTACAGAGGTACATCATAACGTGAGTGTAAACATTAATATTTTATGTTACCATACCATAACAACAAATGTAAACAGCAATAAATTAAATTAGAATTATAACAATGACCTTCCCGTGCCACAGCACGGGTCACCTATTAGTTTCTTAATGCACTTCATTATGTTGCCGTAACAACACCAATTTAAAGGGTCCTGAATTAACTTCAATCAGATTATAACAATGATTTTTTCGTGCCACAGCATGGGTTACCTAGTAGTTTCTTGATATACTTCAATATGTTATCATAACAACACGAACGCAAACAGTATCAAATTAAATACAATTGTAACAGTGATGTTTTTGTGCTACAGCCGAGGAATACTCTTACTAGTTTCTCAATATACTGGACAGAGTTGTATTAATTAACAGCTTAATTAGTTGACCCTTGGGTATGGTCCATCTTAATTTTTGCGGGATTGACCGGTTATGAAAATGTATATTTGGATTTGTCGATTATTAGATTCATTCTTACTGTGATTAAGATGGACCACACTCAAAGATCAACTAATTAAACTGCTAATTAAAACAACTCGGATATTGGATAAAGTGCATAATCTCTCATTACTCTTTTCCAAATATCTGGAAATTACTAATGGAAAGTTGTTGTTCATTTACATTACACAATTTCTATTTTAATTTCCAATTTCGAACCTGAACGTAGTTGTTTTTTTTTTGTTATGGTTAAAATGTTTATATTATTTTACGTTTCACTATGCAACGATATTGTTGTTTTCGTTAATTTTTATTTTTGTATATTTTTTGTTTTAATTCCGCTATGGTCAGTGAGGTTAACTCTTTTATCAACCTTTTCGTACGTGTTGTTGTTGAGCAATAAATAGCGCTCATCAATTTGATGACCTGGTCACTCTGTCAAGACAAGACCAATAGCGTCCTAAGCCTGCAGGGGTTCTAACTAGTTAGTTTGGCTTTCTTTGATGTTTTTTGTTAAATAATTTTTTATTAGTTTATGTAATAGATATCTTTTTAAGTCAGTTGGGAAATTTATCACTTTTATAAATTTAAAAACAAATGAAAGAAACGAGGATAGCGTAATTTGTTTTTTAGTTAATGTTATTTTTAATTTTACGTTCTGGAACAAAACAAAATTATACATTATTACATTCGTTATACGTTATTAAAATTTGGCAATGCATCATTTGATGGTTACATATAGTTTGGCAATTAAGTATAACTAATCTAACTTTGTGTTTTCTAGCATTAAACCATCGAATGCAAGATGCTATCACTCTTATCATGTCCTGGGAATAATGTTGCTTTGGCAACAAGTAAAAACACACTTAACACAAAAGGAAAACAATAACAATATGAGTGTGAATAAAGACAATACAAAAAAACGTTGCGTTCCTTGAAAATTATATAACCGAAACATATTATCTATATAAAATAAATTACGATATATAAAACTCTTCGTATAGCGTACTGTCATATATATATACAGTATCATATACATAATGCAAAAAATTCATGTTGATTTCTGCAAGTTTCGATTTATGCGAATTAAAACTTATGCAATGGCTGAGTAATTTTGATATTCAATTTATGCGTGTTTTGAGTAATTTCATTTATTTTTCATTTCTGCACTTTTCGATATGCGAATTTCAATTAATGCAAATTCGATTTTATGCGAAATGAAATTTATGCGATCTTTGAGTCATTCGATATTTGATTTATGCGAGTTTTGAGATATTTTATTTTTTGTTTCTGCAATTTTTTATTTATTGATTCATATATGGGATTTTTTTTTGTTGTTACATTGGACTAATGCAGTTTTTGATTTATGCGAAGGACTTATGCGATTATCGTTTTAAGCGTTATTTTTTGTTACATTGTTACAGTATATTATCATAAACGACTGTAGATGGCAGTATACGTTCAGTTCCCAGCTCACTCACTCACAAGTATAAAGCGTAAAAAAAAAATTATTTGATCAACGAAATTCATAATTCTCATATTCCATAGTTTTTAATCACATTTTAATTTTTTGTTGTTTTTTTATTATAAAAAAAAAATAACAAATAAAAAAAAGTATGTCCAAAAAGTCACATTGTCCCCCTAGGCTCACCCTCGAGAAACCAGAGTGGAAAGCGCCATAGTCTCAGTTGTTGTTGTCTTTCTTCTCCAAATTTCCTTCCTTCATCATCATCATCATCTTCTTCTTTTACCCCCCCCCCCCCTTGTTTTACACCCCCGTCCCCCTGCAGGGGTTGATGATGATGATGATGATGAGGAGGAGGACGAACGAAAGACAGGAGACTTCTGGGTTCTACTTCTACTACTACTACAACTAACACTAGTAGTAGTAGTAGTAATAATACTTCTTCTAGGCTCTGCCTGTTCTTCTGCCTGAGCCGTTAGGGTTCCACGCATGAGGCGGTAATTAGAGAGCAGCGAGTCGGCGAGAAGAAGGTCTTCGCCAACCAGCCTATAGGAACGCGAGGGGAAGTGTCACGTGATCAGGCCCAACCCTTTCCCCCCCTTTCTACTTTTCTCTATCTTCTTATTCTTTCTACCGAAACGGGAAGATAGAGGAGGGGGGGGGATATGGACGAGGACCCCAAAAAGAAAGAAAAAATACTATAATGAAAGGATGAAGGGTTCCTGTTTACTTTCATGCTAAAGGAATCGATCGACGACTGGGTTGCTTTCGCCTGGACATCTTTTCTCCATCATCTTTTTAACTTACCACTTTTTTTCTTCAGGATATTCATTTTATCCAATTTTTTTTTAATAAAGATTTTTTTTTTGTATATGGATAAATAAGACTTTTCATTATTATTATTTTTTTTTATTGATAGGGTAATTTTTTTTTTTTGCAGAAATATATATATAATTTTTTTTGTTTGGGGAGGGGGGTGAGTTTGAGAGTAAGACGGGTGCCAATTTTGAAGAAAAGGGAGGTAAACGGTTTTGTTGCCTCGTTTTGGTAAATGTCTTCTTCTTCTTTTTTCTTTCTATTCTTCTTTGCAAAGACATTGTGTCGTCGGAGGTGTATTGTTAAGCGTGAAAGGCGAGGCAAGTACATAAATCGTAGCTTGATAATCTCATTGGTGGAGTAAAGCTATTATCTTCATCTCTAGTGTCTTTTCCAAAACGATGCGACACATCCACACAGACATCGTCTTCTTGTCTCCTGATTAAATTTCATCGTACGACACGAACCTTAGCTTTTTAATTTCATCAAGTTTTTTATTTTTTGAGTTATTTATTTTTTT
>JAQIWH010006293.1:0-13068 GCA_034695005.1 Cryptops parisi
CCGCTAGTGCACAGGTTTGTACATATTTGTTTGTTCAAATGCATTCCGGGAATTAAATTGTCACACCTCGTATATAAGTTGGTAAGCTGTTTCAGTGGTTAACAGTAGGCCTATTGTAAGGCTATTAACTAGTGTTATAATGTGACAAGTAATGATGAAATTACATGTTTGATTGGATAAACCTGTTTAGTTAATAGAACTCGTAAAATTTGAATTTTTGGTATTTAGAAAGTACTCTTTTTTGTTAGACAAAGAATTTTCCTGGGGCTATTTTATTTTATATGAGCATTCAACTGCAACGACTCGTCGTTGGTAGACTTTGTCGCTAGTTCGTATTTGGAGCGAAGGAAAGGAAAATCTTGCAGCTTTAGAATGAAAGCTAGGTCGTTGCCTTTCTGACATCTTTACCACTCGGGGTTGCCGTTTCTGGAGAGCGACAAACGCTCCTTATTGGCCCTCTTGATACCTCAATGTTTGTTGGTCAGATTCCTTCTATTGTAGTGGAGAAGGGTCCAAAGACCTTTAACGAGGCTTGAAAACGTCATTACCTGAAGCCTTTCGAAAACACTTGGTAGCGAAAGAGGTTATGCGCCTCATCAATATTTGTTTGCCTACGAGCGAAATTAATTTTGCAAATTTCCGCTATAAAGAGGTTGAAAACAATGATTGTAATTTGCATTTGCGACTTCGAAAGACATTTACGAATAGAATGTCTGCGTTTAACGCGTTTTATAAAATTCCCATTTGGAACTTTTATAGAGTTCGGTTTTCATAACAAAATGCTGCGGGGTGATTTTCGTTTTCGATATTTTTTTTTATTTCTCTCTTATCGTCTGAAATTGAAAGCTTATAGAACGCTTTGAAGATTGGATTTGTGTAATGTATTTTTGTGTGTGTTTATCTTTGAATGAAATCGGTTTTGGAGAAAATATACTGTACGCGCATACAGTATAGCGTACAGTATAAAAATGTAGCAGTTGGGAAATTGACAAGCAAATAACTATTGTAACCTTGGGCGTAGTTTTCAGAAGTTGTTGAAAATTCATTTTTATTTAATTTGTAAAAATATAATAGCATATTCAAATTTTTGGAATTACTATATATTGTATATAATTAACAAGATCTGTGTGTATCCGAGTCATTTCATGGGCAACACTTTGAACCCACGGGGGTTTAACAACGTGAATATGAACAATAAAAATTAATATGTTGTAGTATTTAAAATGTATAGGAAGACTGAACAGTTTAATCCAGCATATTCAGCTTTGTCGGGCTTTGCAGCATAACACAGTTTATGGCTACAATTTTGTCAAGCTTTCCAGCATAACATAGCGAATTGCTACAGCTTTGACAGGCTTCCTAGCATAACATAACGCATTGCTACAACTTTGTCATGCTTTCCAACAACAAACACATGTATGTACAGGTGCTTACCAAATATCGAATGAGAGCGTTCAATATACACGTAAGACGGGTTTTTCGGTTAATGACACATACTGTGATTTTGCGAATACAAAACGCGTCTTATATAAGATTTTACATAAGATGCTCTTCAGCATTCGTGGGCATCTTGTATAAATTTTAATAAACAACTTGTGCAATAAAAAGACAATCATTTAATATATTACCGGTAAAATATAAAAATAATATATGAATGAGTGTGTTATTTGAGGTCTTTAGTGTTCTCCAGTGTTTTCATTACAAAATACATTATGTTAGAGCCAATCACAGCTTAAGTTTCATTATTCAGTAAGCTGTTTCTCTGATTATGAGGTGTATCTCATAATCTTATGTAAGTAGTATAATTGGGTGCGTATTATATAATTCATTTTTTACTCAAACCTCCTAAAAGTCGCATTTTATATTTGAGTGCGTCGAAAATACGGTAGTGCATGAATGTCTATATATTTATTTATTTATTTCAAAGGGAGCACTCCGTAGGAGTAAGACAACAATTACATAACACATAATTAACCTAAAAATAAAATTTTAAAAGATGATTAAAAGGTTTACAAAAACTTAATCAAATTTATATAAATCTATATAAACTTGCATGTACTGGAATATACAGTACTCAGGATCAATTTTTTTTTAGATCAGTCACTTGTACACCACCGTACGAAATCGAGCAAAATCGACCAGAATCAAGATGTTTAAAATATTTTTGGTGTTAAAAAATATGATACAGTGGAATCAGGTTATTGTAATTATAGATAATGTTATCAATCGGTTATTGTTATCAATCGGTCTAGCACACTGTTTAATGCATTTTTGCCAATTGTTTAATGTTATCAGCCGGTTATTGTTATCAAAAAGTAATTGCTCTAAAGTGATAAAGACCGGATTCCACTGTACAGTATTTTAATTTAAAATACTTTCCCGTTCAAGACGTGTTCTCGTTTTAAAAGATCATGTTCCTTCGAAAAACAGCTTAAGTGGGTTGTTTACGCAGCGTAACGCTTGCTATTATGCAAACGTATGCTATTATGCGTTACGCTTGCTATTATGCAAGCGTATTGCTATTATGCATGCTATTATGCAAGCGTTACGCTTGCTATCTACTATTTTTTAATAGTAGAATCAACTGGTGAAGCGTTAGTTTAGTACGCTTGAAGTTGTAAAGTTGAGACTGAAACATTTTTTGTATACAGCCTTAGAGTTAAACAAAAAACAAACAAATTGTAAAAAGGAAAAACAAGTAAGTAAATAAAAAGATCACCGAAGTGGACATTTACACTAATAGGTAAACTACCGGGTGGGCCAAAAAATACTGTCCCCAATTTTCAAATAACAATTTTTTATAAACCATTTATGCTAGATAAAGTCTTAAACTACAGCATGAAACTTTAATTCAATATTTTTTATTGTGTCGTTTTTTGTCTTAAGTGAGCTTTCACGATGCGTGATTAGAACAGTAAGTTTTTGGATTGGTCTGTAAATCTGCATCAGTAAAGCCGGATGATATTTGTATCACAAACTTGACGTTCCTACCCTCCTTTTAGCACTTATTGTTTACTTTTCCACTAAACAGTTATGCACTGAACACCCTTTGTATTTGTAAAGTCGTTTTATAATTTTTTTTAGGATACTTTTGTTTTCGCGCGGCCATTGCGGGCAAACTATGGAAGCCACAGCATAGGTACACTGTATAGCATTGGAAAGATATTGAATTGAGCTTTCACGTAATAGTTTTAGTTTACGTTTTACTTAAGCGGGTCATAAGAAATCGATTTTTGAAAATTGGTGCCAGAGTTTTTGGTTCACCTTGTATATACAACAAACGTTGAGCAAACATAATAGAGATTTAGTACAATGATTCTATATGACGTGAGTTTTAGAGAGTTTTAGTTATAGAGTGTTTAATTGAAATTTATATATGAATTATGATAATCTGTATTAAGGAAGGACATTTTTCAAATATTTTAAAAGAAGCTAGTTGCACACCACATACGTGTTGTAACAAGGGAAAGTCCGTGAAATATAACCTCCACATTTGATGTTTCTTTCCCTCTTGTAACATCTCCCTAAAGATATAGTGCCAAAAGGCACACATCCAACGACATGGTGTATTTCCATAAAGTAGGCAGAAGGAAATTTATTTCGTTCTCAGAGTCCTCCTTTTTTAAATCTCCCAGCAGATCTCCCCTCTTCTTTCGTCTTATTCGCTCTGTGTGTGTGTTTTTTAAAAAGATATCCAGGGTAAGAAGAATTGCCAAAGCTCCTTTCTCTCACGATCGTGGCTTTCTCCAATGACTGGACGAGTTTCAGTTCAAAGCAATCGATATTGGACTTAGGGCTTTGCAAGCAACTTGAGCGACTCTTTAGACCGAACAAATTCTCTTTTTCTTCGGTCTGTGACCATCTTTTGCATATATTCTTTTCGTTTCAATCTAAACGACGTTTGCAATTTGTCGTCGTCACGAGTTACAAACGAATAACCATATTATATATTAAAAACAACGTTTTGCAATGCGTCGCAGTTTGTTGAACTGGTTTTTGTGAGAAAAAACTCTTTTGCCTGTTTGTTTGTTTTTTTTTGCGGCGAACTAGCCATAGCTACCCATAAGTTTAAATTTAAATAAACGAAATTGTTTGGTGAAGTTTTAAACTTATCTATAAGTTTTAAAGTCTTTGGCCTTTGGGAAGAACGTGGACATCATTTTATGTCGGTTTTTGTACGCTTTAAATTAGCTTCACTTGTGAGTTTGTGATTGAGTGAGCTAGGAATTGAACTTATACTACCGTGTTTATGATAATGTACTGTATCAATGTACCAAAAATTGCATGAAGTGAAGACTGCATAAATCGAAAACTGCATAAGTCCAATGTAACAAAAATCGTACAAAATCGAATCGAAAATTGCAGAAATCGAAAATGGAATTACTCAAAACTCATAAATTGAATATCACATTATTTGAAGATCACATTAGATTTCTATAAATTGAAATTCTTATAAATCGAATAACGAATTTCTCAGAGATCGCATAAATCTAATTTCGCATAAAGCAAAGGCCTCCTGTTACACGCAATATTTGGTATGGCAAATTGCCCCAATTTGTGAAGCATTGTGACGACAGCTTCTTCTCCAACCAATGAAAACTGGTTGGTAACTTCACATTTATGAAGAAATTGCTCGAGTTGCCATACTTAAAATTACGTGTGTTTGAAAGCCTTTATAGTGTTCAATCGACCAGAAACATATTGCCAATAAAGATATTACGAAAAGTAAATATAGATTTTAACTAAATCACGTTGTACTATTTTCATTTTAAGAGACTTTACATATGTGCGATTTTCGATATAAGCAAAAAGCTTCTTAGAACATAATCTTTGCGTAAATCGTAAACTATCTGCGTTTGCTTTAGCATTTCGACAACTCTTGGATTAAAATTGTAAAGTTGTTGTTGTCACATCGAATGCAAGATTTTTGGTCGAGTTGGCATTGTTCGCGTGAAAGACGCCACATTAATTATTTTGCCACAATGGCGAATTGTGTTTCAATAATTGGGAAGTGAGGCAGCTGAAGACGGGTTTCGCAGTTATTATTATTATCATTCGGAAATTCTTTTTTTCCTTATATTTTAAGAAGATAAATGGTTTTCAATAGTCAGTGATTTTTGCTTAAGTTAAAACTCACTCTTAACACAAACTGCATTGTCAATTTTCACTAAAATTGAAAAGTTTTAACTAAAGACTTGCTGCCACATGCAATTTTTTGTATGACAACTAAAACAATTTGTGAAAATCTGTGACGTCGGCTTTTTGCTAACCAGTTTTTCACTGGTTGGAAAAGAAGCAGACACAGTTGTCTACAAATAACTCGAGTTGCCATACCTGAAATTGCGTGTGTCAGAGGATGATGATTTTAAGTGTTTTGTGCTCAAGTTACTACTATTGTAATTTATCTTTCTTTTGTTTAGCGTCGACTTCGTATTTTTTTTTCATAAAGGATCATAATTTAAAAAATAATTTATAATGATAATAAGAAATGTAATGAAAAAATATTGATTTCCCGCATCGTGGTATGTGATGATGAAATTTATTATATTTTTACAAAAATGACGATTTTTTGCTTGAAAAACAACAAAAACCTCGTGTATATAAAAATAAAGACTTAAACCTAAAGGTTACTTTGATTATTAAAACTGTCCTTCAAGTTTTTAAAATCGATTTTTATTTCTAAATATCAGGTGACGCAAGAAAATTTGGATAAATTTCAAGGTTGTCGTTACTATTTAGTCTAATACCAAGGTATTTTAAGTTAGGTTAATAGTATAACCTACACAACAATGATAACGTGTACAATATGATACAACGTTTTTTTATGAGGGCACAGAACATAGTACAGTATATACATGTAATATAGAGTATACAGAATGATTTAGCTGTTCCTGACTTTCCGAGGTGATTGAAGGCCATCTAATAAAATATCTTTTGATAATAAAACTACAGTCCAGAAATACTTCCGTAATACAACAAAATTATGGAATTTTTATGACGCATTAGTAATACTTTGTTCTCTTTGTAATAATCATTACACTCGCAGGAAATAAAGCAACACGTTACATTTTACATTGTGATTTTATGGTATTTTCGTTCTGTAATTTTGTTGTATCTCGTTACGGAACTATTTCTTGACTATATTTTACTATTAAGGGGGTCATTCCACAGTCATTTACATTACATTCAGAAAATTTTAAGCACTCTAAATTGTGAATTCACAACAATTTACTAGTTTTACTCCAAATTTACAATGTTGTTTAGAGACTAATGGAAGTCATATTTAATTTCCTCAACGAGGTTGGATAAATTTATTCATTGTCAATGATGAATAAAAAATAAAATACGACGGTCACTTACATAAAATGTGACAGTTCCTTATGGAGGTTAAACTTATTCCTGTTCTATTTTCATAATTTAAAATATAAAACTTTATGTCAATTTAGATTAAGGGTTTTTGGTGCTCGAAAATTTGTTGAGGTATTTAAAAATTGTCATGTTTAAAAATAAGAAGAAAAAAATAAAATACCGGTCACTTAAGCAACAGTAAATTGTCATTTACGTTTACCAGTCTGAATTAGGAGTGTTTAAGTAATGAAAACTCAAAAAGTGATTTTTTCAATCGAAATTTGAACATTATTTTATACTCCTTGGATATAAACACTCGATTAACATCTGGATTTTAGTTTATAAAAAAATTATACAACAATTGAAAAATGTTGTAAAAAATGGGCAATGTAATGACCAAGAATCCTGCCTTTTAAGTATAAATTTAAACACAAATTCAATAATTTTACAATTGTACAAAATTGCTTTGATACTGATACATATACAGTGGATCCTCACACGCAACCCTTTCTAGGAACTACTTGAACTTTCAAGTTATTCGTCTTTTGAGTTACATTTTCTCAAAAGAAACTACTTTTTGCTTGGAATGACCCAAAACATGTTTCATTACATGCCCTATATCATCTCTGAAAGCTAGAAATCGTTATTCTTAACCACCCTGTACTATAGAATTCGCGTATAACAAGTCGCAGCATTGTAAGTCAATACCTTAGCTCTGCTTGAAACGTTGTTCTTGCAACGGTGCACGTTCTCAGCCCTCGAAACATCATTCACTGGTAATTACACTTCCGAATCAATCCATTAGCAGCAATCTTTTTGTCCCAATAAGAATGTTGTATATATTTTTTTTTCCATCAATTCGTAAATGCCTTATGCAACAAATGGGAAAAATAAGAGGATGCAGTTTCAGAAATTAGAAGTTTGCAGTAGCACCACCTTGAGGGCAGCAGCTGGTATTGCACTTCGTTTTCTTCACCTTTTTCTTTTTCCTCTCTTACTTTTCTTTTTAATACTTTTCTCATTCTCAAAAGGCAACAGATGCATTATTGATGCTCATATTGGAAAAATAAAACGTTTTTCCTTCGTCCACACAACATTCCGTTTTTTTTTAAGTAAAAGAAAAATCTCACACCCGCACGGACATACATCGTCTTCTTTATACTTAAAAAACCAAAGTGGAAAAAGAAATCAAATTTTTCATTCTATATTAGAATCGTAATATAAATCGAGTTTTTGGTCTTTCGAGTGAATGAAACGTCAACCATCTGTACTAATTATAAGTGCAATTATTTTTAATTTATAAACCTTGGTTAGTAGTTTCATTTTACATGACAAAGTACCGCGATGGGGAAGTTAAAGATTGGATTTTTACTTCCCTTTTACAAGGTGGAAAAAAAAATAAGGGATGAAAAAAAAATAGAAGGAGTTGGAACTAATGAATATTCATAGAAACGGCAATGGGAAATGTCACCGATTCACGAGTCTTCTTAATTATTCGCTCGCAAAAGTCTCTTTTCTCCAGAAAAGAATTGTCGTCTATTGAGAAAGAACAACGGAGAAAAAGAGATAGGGAAAAGAGAAGGAATCCACAAATCAAAAAGTTGGGTTTTGGAGTTTTTCAGTGTTCTAACTGGGTTTTTTTACTTTTCTTCAGATTTTTTGTCTTCTTCGTCTTTGGATTTATGTTTTTAATTTTAGCACCGATTTTCTTAAAGAATGTGATAATTGAGTTTCGGATTTTGAGATGATGGTGTTGTTTATATTTTTACAACTTTTTATTCAACTTGGCTTGACCGTTGTGTGTGTATATATGTGTGTGTATGTATGCATGCGCTTTAGCATCTGTATTGTTTTTACCTACTTCCCGATAACCCATAAAGCTGAAATTTGTAACGTAGACACAGTCTGCGGAACATTTAATTCTGTTAAATTTTGACGGATCGATGTTGTGTCAATTTCGAGAAAATTATCACGTGAAGGTAGAGTTCTTCTTGTAGAGTGCTGCTCACGCTAGCAAAAACATACTTCATTTCAAGCATTGTTATGCCAAATCAGGAATTGTTGTAAATAAACATACATACGTATATATTACATATGTAGCTTACTACTTACAGTTCATTTAAGCTAAGCAATCGTTCGTTGTTGTGTGAATCCATTGGATCATTTAACACAAATCAACAAAAAATATACTGAAAAATCTACGTATTTGTTTCGAATTCTTTCAAAATTTGGTGTGAAAACAAAAGCTCAGTATCAAGGTTAAAAGGTCGTACTAAAAAACGAAGTTTTTTTTAATTACTTGTTTATTTTTAGAAAAAATAGCTATCTACAATTCTCATTGTCGTGTGTTTCTATTATTACTTAGTAATCTATTATTAACAACAAATCGCGTTATGTTCACACACACAGACAGAGCTGGAAAACTATATAGAGAGTTTAGACCATCTTTGGTGGCATTTTGAGCATACTTATGAAGCTACTGTATTCAAGTTTTGTTTTAATTGATGTCTCACCAAATAGTAGCACTGAGACCGTAGCAGTACTGAGAAGCCATATAATTGTACAGACGCACCGTGCTACAGCAATGGCTTCACCCGCAGAAAATCCAAAGCTATTGAATGACGGCAACCAGAAAAGCAATTCCAGTCGATATGCTTACCCGAGTGTGGTCTGACGTGGAATTCACTTTGGATTTCTGCAGGGCTTTAACTAGTGCACACATTGAGTTAAATTAACGTGTAAATAAAGTTGTGAAATTTTACTTTAATATGCTACATTGCTGCACGCATCTCTTTTTCGAAACAAATTTTAAAATTTTTTTTTTTAAAAGTCCCGATTTCAGTTTCGGACACCCTGTATTAGGCAGAATAAGGTCGTTATTTTTAATCATTGGTAATCGTTTGATATCCCGTTAATGTTGAATCGTGTGAAAGTCATCCTAAGTTTCAAATCCGTTGAAATGTGAAATGAGTTTGAATGATAAAATTTGATCAAATATGAAATCGGTTTAAATTTGTAGTTTGTTAAAGTGTGAAGTCCACTATAGATTATTTCCAATAATAGATTTTCCATTCTTTTTTTTTTATTTAAAATTAATCCGATCCGAACTGGATCGATAGCACAAACTAACGTACAGCACAACAAAAGACGGTAGACATTTTTGTCGGTATCATTAAAAACAGAGAAGGGCCTACAATACAGTATACTTTATCAACCCAAAGAAAATGACGTGTTGGTAATGTCAATTGCTTTTTATATTCGCGAGGCTTGTAAACTGCGCATAGTTTTCATCAGCTCTTTCAAAAACTTGGCCCTATAATTAGGAAGTAAAATACAGTGCCTTTTTGGGTGCATTGTGGGAAGTGTTCTCAGCATTAAGCGATGATGGGAGTTGGCAAGGGGAAGGTCGTCGTGGTGCACGTTTCCCAAAACAAAGACTGAAACGCTTGAGATTTTCCACGGCGCTAGCAGATGAAGGGGGCTTTTTGGAGAAAACATCTCCCGAATGGTTCATTTAACCTTTTCTTCGGTCACGTTACGTGGTGTGTGACACAGTGCTTCCGTTTGATTAATGAAGCCATTCGAAGGAGACGTCGACGCTTCTGCCGCCATTTGCCGGCGCCAGCAATTATTTTGCCTGCCTGCACCATTAACGGTACCTGAGGAGTATTGTGTGCGTTGGGCGAAGGGTTTTGAGGGGGGTGAAGGGGGATGAAACCAGTGGCTAAACATAATAGTTCTTGCCCACTAGGGGAAAAGCCCTGTTGGTGACGTAATTGAGCGGAACGTTGCGGTTCTTGTTTTGTGGCCCTTCCGGTGAAACAGACCATTGTGTCGTCAATATTTAGCGCCAACGTCTCTACCCCCAGTGGCTATTTAAATTAGCCAAGAAAAACGTGGTCATCCACCGTCTCGAATGAGTGTGAAATGTCCCGAAAAAAACATTTTTTTTTTTGAGTCGTGATTACATCAGATTTGTCAGGTTCTACGTGAGAAAGTTTATCAACAAGTTGAATGACTGTAAAGATTAAAAAAGTTTGGTTAGGTTACGTCCGAGGAGAAGTCAAAGTACGTGAGAATGACCGTACGAAATGTCTCGAAAAACGATTGTCTTGTTTCTACGTTTTTTTGTCTTTGGAAAAGAACTGGTAATTATGAAGACTTTTTCTTAAAATTAAAACGACCATCGAATGAATTAATCTTAATTAAAAAAAATACAAAATTATTTTAATCATTTTTGTTATATCGTAACTATACGATTAAGATTCGTGTACAGAAAGAAAGTCACTATCTTCTAAAATCAACATACGTAATGTTCCGATTTTCTTGTTTTCTTGGCTCCTGTACAAAACCACGATTGCATGGGTTTCTTGTTTGTAAATGATTCTTCACGAAAGTTGCTCAACAAGTTAAACGATTGTATACAGTATGCAGGAAACTTTCAGCTCACAAACTGGTTCAGTTTCAAAATTTTTTTGTTTTATGTTTTTGTCTAATGGGATTTTTTTAATGTATACGTGAGAATAACTATATGAAGTGTCTGCACCAAACTTTGTCTTGATTTTTTGTTTTTGAACTAGAAATGGTTATTCTAGATTTTGCGTGTAGGTGTCGTAAATGCAGACTTTTTCAAGAGACTTTTTCTTAATATCGTCTGACACGTAATTTTTGGACAGGCAGTTCAAGCCATGTATGGACAACTTTGACGTCAGATTCTTACCGATTGTTTGCATTGGTTGAACGAGAAGCTGAGGTCAAAGTTATTCACAAATATTGCTTGAATTGCCATATTAAAATTGCTTATATCAGGAGGCCTTTATGGTGAACTTTAAAATAAAGACTAAATTAAGTCATGTTTATTTCGTGTTCTACGTTAACATTTAAACTAAAAAATCAGTTACCAACTTTTAGAATCGACGTAATGGACTGTCCCGAAAAAACTGTTGTTTAGTAGTATTGGTATTCTTGAAAGAATTTCTGGACATTTTTATCATGTGCAGCTTGTTAATCTTTAGAAAAGGTTTTCATATAGATTCCGTGTTATGATCTTTCTCATTGGTGGGATCGATGGGATGTCATGAGAGGGGTGTTAGAAGAGTCGTCTTTTTATCGACACCGTAATCCGACCTATTGGAGCTTCCCTTTATCGAACACCCCATTGGAGGAGAAGATTTTCTTCCAACTGCTAGGTGATCCTGTACTCGGGAGTTTTTTGATACGAGTAAACCTAAAACCTCAAGGGTTTTAAGTTTCTTAACGAGTAGTAACGATATCGTTAGTTCGCACCAAACCCAACATTGTGAAATGAAAACTCAAGCTACGAGTGGTTCTTTAACGACTAGTTCTCTGGCGATAAGATCCATTCTCCAACAAGGTAGACTCTTTGTATACAGAGCAGTGATCACGTGATAAAAGTTGGGCAGTAAAGCTTTTTTCAGACAAACTATTAGGCTGAAGAAACATGCTTTTTGAAACTTTAGTACATGTACTTTCTTTCAATGTCACTGTCTTGAACTTCTTGAAAGTCTTTATTATATCAAAATTTTTGAGGGAATTTATATTATAGAAGGTTTGTGTACTTTTAATCGCAATCATTCGTTCACATTACATTTGGTCACAATCTTTTAATCGCCAATCTTTTCAACCTACCCAAACCTATTACCTTACCTAACTATTTTTATACTCGTATATTAGATTCGCAATTAAAAGATTGTTGTCAAATGATTTCATTTAAAACACCATAATCCAACATGGAGTTAGAAGAGTGTAATCAGTTTAAATATATATACGTAAATAAAAATTTTGATTTATGCGAGTTCCTTATGTAGGATATTGTTAACATTTGACGAGGGTTTTCAAATGCTAGTTATACAGTATGTGAGAAAATTTGGTAATATGCGGTTTGGTACGGTGATGAGTAAACGGAAGTGAGTAAGAGCTGATTTTTTTCATGTTATTAAAATTACGATATATGCGTTTTTCGATTAATGAGAGTTCTTTTAAATGGTTTAGCTTAATATGCGTCAAGAAAAATTTTCCAGATGCTTGTTATACGCAAGAAAATTCATTAGTATGCGAATATGTAAGGTGAAAATTCATTACGATGCACAAGTGACCAACAGCTCCTGCAAGTCTGCAACTAATGCATTTTTCACACAATATGTACACCAGATGTGGCGCAAATGTTGATCCTCACGCTGAAATTGATCTTTGTAATGTTTTCACTTGTTGTTTTAAATTTTGATAAATGCTATGATTTATGATCCTTTTTGATTTCTGCGAGAATGACGTCAATTTCGGTTTTTGCGAGAATTACGTTTTGCAAAAACTGAGCATTAATAGATATTCATGCTCGGGTTTTGCATAACATAATTCTTGCATAAATCGAAGATATCCTGTAATATCCAGTGCTTGATTTTTGCTGTTGTTACCTTTCAACTCAAATAAGACTAACTTGTTGACGAAGACGCAGTCAAGGTTGATAAAAAAAAAATAAGAAAAGTTGCTAATCCCCCGTCTTGAAAATTGTTTCCATTTGTCTCTGGGAACCAAGCTTCCATCATCATCATCATTCTTCGCTTCCTCTTTCTCATCACCATCATCATCACCGCCTTTTCTCATTGGTTGTCATTCGTCTGGTTTCCAAATGCCAAGCTTGGTGTTTCGGGCGCCATGGCAACTATCTGGGGGTCCAAGCGATTTTCTGCTTCGGTCTGACAG
>JAQIWH010006294.1:0-13067 GCA_034695005.1 Cryptops parisi
CACCAAGATCAAACGAATGCCAATAAGTATAAGAAGTAAAGGGTGTCCATCAAGAGATGTCAACATTTTAATCACATACAGTTTGAAAGTAAATGCATCCATAACCATAAGTGAATATGGAAATGATAATGATACCAATTTCAAAAGAAACAATATGACAATATGACATCAGTGCACCTCCTGGCCTGGGTGCCTTTGGTGGCATAAAGAATGTCTAGGTAGTAGTCTAACTAATATGTGATCTGCATTCGTTTCTGCACACTACTACACAATTTGTGGTATCGCTCGGCGTCACCATTTTGGAAACTGGCTGACTGCAGCGCCACTGAGGCTCTGACACGCACTACAGTATTCCCACATAAACTTTTTTGTGTTAGCTTCTGTTCCACCAAGAATCACATTTGTATAAGCTGATATGAAAAAATAATGCTCTTTTCAAATGTTAAAATCTTACAGTTGACACCCCATATAAATTAAAAAAAATTTTATATAAGAATATACTTTATTAGAAATGTATGTGAAACATACCTCTATTGTTGAAAAACAGTTCATTCCCACCTGCAGCATTAGGAATCGAATGACTGGCATAAGAGCCTTGTGGTACAAAACTTTTGAAACCATTTCCATTTAGAACTGACGGACAATTCAGAGCATCTAGGACATTTTGTGTTGGTATACTATGGTAAACCATGACTTCAACTTTCTTCTCCTTTTCCTGCAAAACAAGAATTAATGAAATCATGAATTGAAAAATTGATTTTATTAATTGAAAAAATTAATGAAATCATGAATTCACAGGATTCCAATATGATTTTCACTTTAAAAAATCAAATTTAAAAATAAATGTTTTCGAAATCAAACCCAATTCAACCAGATTTCCTATCATCAATCTTAGTTTCTTTTTACTTTAGTAGATGGTGTTATGTTCGCCATAGAAAATATTTTCATCATAAATGGTAGATAGGTTGGTATTTGTGGTATTTGTTGGTAGGTGGACTGCCACCTACTTCCGTATGTCATTTGGCCATCACATTTACAGTGAACACTTGAGATCCGAACGGTGTCCTGCATAGCTGGGCACAGTTAATCGTTAATCCGTTAACCATAACACTACCATAGAAGGTACTTCATTATTATTTGTTTTTTCTTTAACGCTAATTATGAGGAAGTAACCTTCTATGGCAATGTTATGGTTAACGGATTAACGATTAATTGTGCCCAGCTCTGATGTGAGCGTGGAGCCTTCCATGGTATTTAGTGTATTTCATAGTATTTATATCCTGGTGCTCTTCGCTAGGTTTTCTGAAAAGCGATCTTAATAACTAGCCTCGTGGTGGCCATAGTGGTTAAGATGTTTACCTTTAACCTGAGTAGCCCTTGTTCGGTTCCCGCTCGTGCCATGTGGATTCAGTTTGGGGTCTGAAACCACGTTTTCTCGGGGTTTTTCCGTTTCTTCCTGTATCATAAAACTCTATTTCATCTTCGACATCGTCCCCTCATCATCATTCCAGTATTTTCTGAATAAAGTCCGAGGATCAAATGACACAACACACAACTTACAATACAGCCAGTCAGCGCCCTCGTTAAAATCCAAGTAGGCTACCAACCTACCTCAAAAGGCCACCAGCCACATGAAAGAGTTGTCCAAATTTTGGGGCGGAAAGTGGAGCATCTTATGGGTTCTTGTCATCAGTTGGCAAGAGCTTACGTTACAGTTATCCAAATAAAAATGTCTACAAATTGTCACACCAAACATTGCGTGTCAGGCAGCCTTAAGTGCCTACGTCGGTACGGTAATGTACTTTGATCCTTGATGCTCATACTAAATGGATTCAAATGGTGTCTGACGGAGACCCGTAGGAAATCCATGCGTTCAGTTTTTTCGTGCTCAATCCGTGGATTTAATTTAAAGGTTTTCACAAATGTGAGTACAGCAGTCTGTACTCACATTTGTGAAATCTTTTAGTAAGTTGTGGCTCGTAAAGTACACATGATTTTATTTTAGAAAACCTAGAAGTGACGAAGAAGTGAAGATGATAGTGATGAGTTGGGGTTTCATAAAGCAGAAAACAACAAAATAACACCGAGAAAACCTGAGGTGATGGTGTCAGACCCCAAACTGAATCCACAAATAACGAGTGGGGGGCGAAGCAAGGACCACTCGCGTCCACCACAGGCCCGCTTTTTTCTTATCTATTGGTTATGTTGATGCCTTTGATGTCCAAAGACGAAAAAGGAATGGCAACATGATAGCTATTGTCATTCACCAACAGTTATATTTATATTTTCTATTAATTTTTGTTCACCTGACTTAACGCACATTAGCATCTACGTTGGCTATACCGTATATCCATAAGTGGAGCTAAACCTATGCCTTTTTGGAATCAGCGCCCCACATAAGTGTATACTCAAGAATAGGTCTAGCTTTCAAGGCACCAAAAAAAGTGTTTTATTCCCTTGTGTTAGCAATAAGCATAATTTTGTTTCAATTGTGTTTCATAATTTTGTTTTTTCTTGGCAGTTCAGCACTCACATTGCTATGACGTTCGCAAGTTACACCAGCGCCATAATATTGTTTCTATTATTTGAAGCTCCTTTTCTTGCCATGGAAAAAATTGTTTTTGCCTGCCAAAGTAAATCAATAAATTTTATTCTAAAATCGATAACAGGCCACCGATTTTGAAGCATATGATAGTTCAATACCTTCTTAATTGTGAACATAATTATGACATGGAGGTGATTTGTAATTTTTATTTAATTAACATTTAGTAGTTCAGTTAAAGATGTTTTATTGAAAACTACCATGTACCTTGTATCTTAGTAATAAACTTGTTACCATGTACCTTCAGTAATAAACTTGTATCACTTTAATATTGTCCTTGTCCTTAATTTTATGAGTTGGTTTACAGTAATATTTCTTCGATGTAAGTGTATCGCAGTGCTTGGTGCTTTAGAGGCGATAAAGATAATTTTAGAGACGGTGGATGTGATACGTAATTACTAAACTGAACCATGTTTTTTTCTTGAGAATTCATCAACATAAATTATAAATTCAGAAGGCATTAATGCAATTCAAAAATTAAAAACACCATAACAAATACTGTACACCGATAAAAGTAGTAACATTTCTGTTTCGTTTTCAATAAGATTGTAACTAATAATGGTGACTGTATCAAAAAGTTATGAATGATAAAACTTCTTCAATGACAAAATGCAAACGAACGCATCGTTTCTTGTAATATGAATAAAACCATGACATACTATACCAGAGTATGAACTTTGTACTACATTTTAGTATAGTGCGGTACTTATGTCATAATGAAATAGATAGTAACCTACTGTACTGTCAAAAATTTTAATTCTTCAATACACAAATTTTGAAGATCACTGTATAATTATAAAATGAGAATGTGCTTATTTGCAGGTACAGGTATTTTGTATCTACAAAAAAAAACACATTATTTGCAGGTAGGAAAGACCGGGGTTGGTTGTTACAGTTACAGGGGCAAGTTGTTACACTGGCTTTTAAAATTAGACAACAAATCGTAGCATCTCGTGCTATTCATCGTTAAAAACCTCTGGGAAAATTTTCATTTCGAACGGTTTCAATAGCGGTTTCTTCAATAAACACGCAAGATATGGAGTTTTTGACGCTTTATAATAATAAGTTTTATAATACATTCATGAGTAAGCTCTATAATACATTGAAGTACACTATCTGCAACAAAAAAAAGCGCATCTATAAAATAAATATCGCTTCTTGGCACTAGGTTACTAACAAACTATTGGTTTTTTAACTTTTCCAAAGGTTAAGTGTTATGTCTCAGTCATGTCTCTCCAATATCATCTGAACAGTCAAGTTTCAGACGTCAGTCTGTCTGAACCGCATGACCTAATGTCTTCCTGGTTTGTTAAAGCGCGAATAACACGAGTAATCAATCAATCAATCAATCGTGAATGTTCGTTTTCACAAAATTAAAATTTTCTAACCAACAATATATTGTTTTATCACTTAACAGATTCACTCCATTTTATGCTGTTTACGATGAGAATGTTTTGTTTGCATATGATTTTTTTTGTAATAGTATATTTTTGTGACGTTTAGGTTGAAATTTGTGATTGTTTCACTTACGCTAATCTGATGCACAAACAGAAATGTATTAAGAATTTTAAATAAACTACTTTATACGTTGACATGACTAACCGTGTATACTACGCACCTGCCTATCAATCACGCGCCATATGCAATTTCAATGATTAATGTCGCGCTGCACCCAATTCATTATAAAACCACACACACGTGACGTGAAATGATTTCAACATCGTTTCCTGACACATACGATCCGTTCCCAGTTCGCAATTCACAAAAAAACAGGAAATTTTCCTTTGTTTGGATTAAATCCAATTGAACGCCACTAGTGATCAACAAAAAACAATTGCTAGTGGTGGGTCATGTACTAATCATTCGCAATTCGGCTTCTTTCAGAAACCAAGCTAACACACAACCACAGGATTAACCAATATTAGTGATGATGGTTATAATGACATTTCTTGTCAGTGCACTTTTAATGATTTCACCAGCAAGCAGCCGATCTAACAGGGAGTTCTCTGTACAACATGTTATGAAAAATCCGTTACAGCTTGTGGCTGACCCACTCCAGGATGATACAAGTCTTTCTCAAATGAAGTCCATCAATAAGCGAGAATTACTGCCAACAATAAGCAATGGCATTAATAGCAGTATGCCTTTCCTACTAACCAAAGTGCAAGAATGGCTTCAAGCTCAAACAACAGCTGTGAATCCACAGTGTCGACAAGATTTGCAAGATTTTTTCCTAGGATTAAAACACCAGCAGCCATGGGCCTTCCAAAGTAAGTCCAAAGTGAATTATATACTATATTTTAACAGTTAGTATACACAGATCAAATTTAGACGCATAAAAAAGTGAAACTATCAAAAGATCGAGTGCATGTTGCGCTGAAAGCGTATCGACACAGTGCTGGCCAATATCTTTTAACATCAAGACTTGCGTTATGTCTCTCATGGTCTTTCATCGATTGTTCTTATTAGAAAGATTAGATTAACCGGATAATAAAATTATTGCACGTGATATAAATGTCCCTCTTCCCACACTATCAAGAATGTTCAAAAAGGTTGCACAATCATGTAACCCGTGCTAGTTTTAAGCTGTGGCGGGTAACGATACACTGATTATTTATTTTTTATTTTATTTTTCATAAAACGATTTTACAAATCGAAGATAACAATAAAACAAAGAAAAAAAAGAAAGAATAAAAAACAAAACAACAACACGAAATATAACAGTGATTACGTTATTATGCCTTCTTACATTCTCTGTAACGTTACGCTATTTTTTGGTACCTTGCAAATTTTTAACCGTTGCCTTATTTGTCACCGTTACTGTAATGTTATTAAATATTGAATACAAATATTTGTAGACACGAGTGTTCTAGAAGTTGATAATTAAGGTTATGACAGAAATGAAACGGCTACTTATTAAAACGCTATAAGTATTGAAACATTTATTATTTTGTTCATTTAACATACATTACTGAATAAAAGTACATAAGATAACATTTATAGTGATTTTACCAAAATATATTTTGAGTGATTATTTAATTTTTTTAACTCATTTTTTTTTTATAATTAAAATATTTTGAAAAAGGCCTTCATTTCGTCCCGTTGGTATTGCCTTTCATTGCTCGCAAGCTTGGCAGAGAAGACGATTTAGACAAACAGACACTAATTATATTAGCACGTGCCATTCTACTATTGTACATCAATAGTACGTCATGATTTGCATAAAAAATCTTCCTTGTTGCTAAACTAGCTCACTATCCGGAAAACCTTTTTTTCAACAACATGATGCCACACTTCAAGGGCCTCCCACTTAAGCCCAAACAACAACACAAACATGTTTTTCCAAACTATGTTAAAAGAATGTTACTTTTGTGTAGCCAGCCAGATCGCCCAATCTGTTTGCATGAGAGTACTTTCGTTGGGGGGAAAGGGGGGGTACCTCCACAAAAAAAGTTTAGGAGTCCCAAGACCTGAAACAAAAGAATCGGGAAGAGGTGGCTCATGACGTAAAGAGAATGTCTATATCAGGGGTAGCCAAACCGCGGCTCGCGAGCCACATGCTTTGATCTTTAATATTCGGCCCGATTAACTTTCCTCAAAGTTAATGTTAATGAAAAAAAATTCCAAAAATGGTAGAAAGCAGAAAGATTAAAGAAATTTCGTACCAATGAAATGATTTGTACAATAAAAACGTGTGTCAATTTTATTTATGTCATGCGGCTCTCGAACATCTGGAATTATTCTATGTAGATCTTACATTAGGCAAGTTTAGCCAGCCCTGGTCTATATCCACTTTGAGGTGGTTGAGTTACTGTGGTCATGTTTCTGCAAAATGTAATGGATATATGAGCCGTTCACAAGCCAAAGTCATTAAGTCTACTTTTTTGAATTTTTCCACATTTTAGTGTCAAACCACTCCTTGATTAGTGATGAATTCTCATAGAAGTGAATTCTCGTAGTAGTGATGAATTCTCAAAAAAACTACACGTGTAATAATGTATTCTACAATGTTGGTTTGAAAACAAAAAATTGAAGACACAAAACTGACAGTGTGTGGCACAAAATAAAGGAAATTATTTTTTAAAAACTTGAAAATATATCCAATATGTATCGGTTAAATTAAATGCTATTTCATGTACTTTCATTTAATTTAAGTTGAATCAACAAAAAATAATGTTTCAATACATGTAGCGTTTTAATAAGTGGTCGTTTCATAGCCGCAACCTGTACACAACTTATAATTTTTCCGATCATTTTTTATTGTATTCACACAAAAATATGCTAGTGATTAAAAGTGTGCCAACAGTTTGCATTCGCTTTTGTGTTCGTGTGCGCGTAGCCTTGGGTTTAACTGAGGTTTACAATACCCTGTAATATTAGGAAATCATTCTAATACCAGGAAACAATCTGTGTGCGTCTCTCGATGAATAATAAAATAATTTTCAACGTCTGTAAAGGCCACCTGTCACACGCAAAAATTGCGAAATTTTAGGTATGAAATAGCAATTCAGAGCAATATGTGCACAACTGTGACGTCAGTTTCTTGCCAAGTAATGAAAACTGGTTGGAAAATCTTCCAACCAGCTTTCATTGATTGGCAAGAAGTTCACATCGTATTTGTCCAACAATCACGATATCGATACTCTTAATTGCTATACCTAAAATTGCACAATTGGTGGCTTTTATAGTAAATGATGAGGAAACTTTTATCAAAATTGAAATAGGCCTACATATACTTTTTGTAAATATATGCCTATAAGAAGTAGACTCGTGCTGTAGCATGAAGGCATGAGCGACGTCTTCAGGACGTAACCCGATGAGCGGGCTAAAGCGTTCTTCACCGTCTCTAAACACACACACAAACCCAAGCACGCGCACGCTCACAAACACACACAGACCTGGGCTATTCTTAAGATTATATTATAATCATGTCTTGAAAATGTATTTTTAAATTCGCCAAATAGTGACGTCAGTGACACGCTGGTTGCGATTGTTTCTTATGAACAAAAAATTTCCAAAATTGTGTTACATTTTTAATTTTAAAATAAAAACAAGTTCCCATTTGGTTTACTAAGTTTTTTTAACAATTTAAACAAAACTTGTGTGATAAACAACAAATTAATACTCCGATTATAAAATATACTCTTATTCTGTATACCATGATCACAGTGAATACCATTTTAGTCTGATTAAACAAATTTTCTATTAGTTGATAAAAGCCACTCTTGACATTCAGGCTCTTAAAGAAATCAATTGACCATAAGAAGGTTTATTTAGTATGTACAGTCTAAATGAAGAAATTACTAATAGTGATTTTTTTAATGGTGTAGTGCTTGATTCGTATGGGAAAATTCCAAGTGGAGTATTACTAGGCAACATCGCCTGGTCTGGAAATTATTTAGAATGTCTCAGTGTAACTGCTACACCAGTGGTAAATGACACCTTAACGAAGACATATGGAACGCAATATTGTTGGGCATCTGTCACCCTTGATGGAAACAATAATGTAATACTTTTAGAATTGCAAAAGTCATTTCTTTCACCACTCAATAGCCTTTGTTAATTATAAAATTAACTTGCATCGGTACAGCCTACTCTACAGCATATGTGGCATATAATGGATATAGCAAAAACTGTAGTAATTTCAGTTCGTACAGCAATGTGCCTGCCAAAGTCGTGCAAGGAAAAAGAGATTCAACGCATCCTAGGTAATGCACAACTATGAAATAAGAATCTGATTTTGCAAACCTATTAACACAATTCATGCTTCATTTAACAATTTCTAGAATCCACATCTATAACAAACTTTGTTCAACCCGTAAATGTAAATTGTATTCCTCAAAATGTAACACTCTGGAAAGACAAAGGAGCTGTCACAGCATTGTAAGTTTCAATTGCAATCATTATACAGGGTATTTACAAAATGAGCCGTGTGGCCAGTTGGTGCACTCGTAAAATACCAAGTACTGTACCTTACCTACTATGAATCTTCAAACAAATAGTTTCTGAATTATCACTGCTCATAAATGCTTAAATTGTTTTTAAAAAATGGATTCCTAAGGCAAATACAGTTTCAAAAAGGTTATTACACTGCGACAAGGCCATAACATTCAATACAATAACTCTACAAGTTTTATCCGAGGGTTACAAAGATTTAATGCGGGAACCTCCCAAAACACTGCATAGAGACTATACTAGGGTAGTCCTTATTTTTAAGTTTTTTAAAAATGGATGAACACGTTCTGAATTGATAAAAAAAAAATTTCAATTTTGAACTATATTTAAGGGTGGTTACCAAGATCTGAAAAATCGCGTGAATGCTACCTATGTTTTAAACCAATCTTTCAAACTCTGGAAGCAACCTCTAAATATCTTCCGAAATGGGCTTAATTTAGAATATTACTTTTTTACAACCTTTTGTTTTGTCGTAAAAATGTTTGAGCATGTTTCATTTTTTTAAGATCGTTTTTACCTATGTTCTCAGTATCGTAAACACTTGAAACTTGGTATATTAATTAATCCTGCGTGACAATTCTATGTCATATTTGGAGACATCCATGGCGCGTTATTTAGACCTTTACGGTATGTAAAGTTCGGTTTTACCTGGTAAGGTGTTGCTTACGCTCCGATCCGATTTGTTTATAATTTTCAAGTTGGGTTAGCATACAATCAGTTAATGAGATTACAAAAAAAACCGTTAGGGCTCACTGTTGGTAAAATACAGAAAATTGAACGCTCAAATATAGTCTGCCATTGAATACTGAAATCTGAAACTGAAATACTGAGTCACTTCACTGTAGTGCACCAAATAAACAACAACGCTATTCGAATAAAAGGTTGTGCTTGAAAAACGAAATTTTTATGTAATCTTGTTTTAATATTGGAACAAGATAGGTTGGTGTCCCAACTCAATATAAAACTTTTCTTCTTCTCCTCCCCCCCCCCATTATATGGACCATCTTATAAGATGCAAAAAACTAGTTCTGCCTGTCATACACACAAATGAGCAAGTCAGTGTCTATTGTTAAGATGACAATAGCAGCAAACCATCGTTTCAACTCTGGTGTCGCCATTTTGCTACAATCAGCAAGAGCAAACATCAATCGCGCGTTAACACGTAATGAAACTTCCAGAGTTCTTTCTATTGGTTTATAGCACATCTCCATATTATTATTATTCGTTACTTATTTTTATTTATGACGTTGTCAAAGTGTAACAATCTTTTTGAAACACCCTGTTCTTAAAGCGATAGTTTTTAGATTTTAATTTTGCTTTAAGCTTTGATATCATGGTATAACAAAGCAACTCCCCCCCCCACACACACACACCTATCCAAATAGTTATAACTATTATTTGAGAAACATTGAATTTTAAATTCGTGTCATTTTAGAATGATATGTTGTTTCATTGGAACACTGATGCTAATAGGAACCCTTCTTGATATCTACCTACGACATCGAATTTTTTCTCATATCGGATACAACCAACCTCATTTCTCCGATATATGCAATCAATATAAAGAAAAAGATGCTAATAGCTTCCATAAACCACAACCAACCAGAGAATATATTATTACAGAAAAAGTTGATGATATTAAACCATCAAACCCGATGGTGCGGAACAATGGTAAAATAATTAAAGTGAATAATTGAAATTTTACAATTTCATCATTCACCTCCAAACAACGTCGAACTGAAATTTTTTTTTTTTTAAATTGGTGTATATTTTTTTGTTGCAGGATTAGCTACTCAACTATTATTGTGCTTTTCGATTTATACCAATGGACTTAAATTACTGACGTTCGCCAGTTCTAAAGATTCAATACCTACTATCAATGGAATCCGGTTTCTCACCATGACATGGATTATACTAGGACACACATTTTCATTATTCATGAACTCAGACTATGGTAGGATAAAGACGGTACTTTCTGATTACCCGGCCAAAGCCCCCTGATGGCGCTAGTAGATGAAAGGTGGAGTGTGTGATCGATAATGATAGATTACGGATAACATGTATTAACGACAGCAGGTCACTAGGTCAGGTCAGTCCTGGCTTAATGCCAACAAACGCTCAATTGTTGGCGTCTTACAACCTTGGGTCGGGAACTAACTTAACTGGTAACAAGTTGTTACCGGCCACGATAACGTACCGTTATCGCTCACACACTCCACCTGCCGTCTACTAGTGTCGACAGCGGCTTTGGTCGAGATAATCAGAAAAAGTAACTAGGGATAAACTGTTGCATAACAGAACCAAATACAGGCATCCCGTGTTTTGTGTGAAGATTTTAACACACGTCGCAGTTATCAAATCTGAATAATACGATCATGTCATTAGAAAATATAAATTCGAAAAAATATACTTTTCAGAAAAATGATGTTTTATATTGCATGCACTTTTGGTAAAAATTGCCACTATCGTGATATGCAAAGTCAACATGAATAATGCAGAGTGTTTGCGTGAGATGTATCACTTTTCAGTTGGTTATAGCTTCGTGACCATGGTGGTATGTAAAACAAAACTGCTCTCGAACAGTGCGTGAAATATAGAGAATGTTTTGCATGATGTCATTGTGGCCTCGAACGGGTTTAATAGCTATAACGACTGTTTCCGCGTTTTGCTTTTGCATTATACTCGTGTTAGTTCACTTCGGTTTGCGGCGCATCGTGAGACTTCACTCAAATGCTATATGCAAAACTTTTCGCATCGTAAGTTTGGCACTATACAGCAGCCTACTTCGCAGGGCGACGGACGCTTTCAACACTTGATGAAAGCGTCCGGAAAAGGTTGTATTCTCCCATTGTTACACCAACATTTACACATAGTTACGTCTCTGTCAATTTATTAAGTCGATCGAACGACCTAATTAAAAAGGAGTATATCCCACGCAAACACACTGTAGAAATTGTGCCAATTATAAAACACGCCCAAATCAAGGATGGTTGATTTCTAACGTTAGAATGTCAAATTTCCAAACATTTCTAAAATAATTCATTCATTCATTGACGGGGCCGCTTTGTTCATGAAGGTCGCGGTGGGTATGTTCATGAACAATTTTCCTCCACTTCGATCTTCTGCCGCAGCACAAATACCGGGCCAATCCCTCTCGCAGACTTTGAAAAGTTGATTTGGCTATCTGGTTCTTGGTTTCCCAATGGGTCTTTTTCCGGTTGGGTATAATTTGGGGAGGGAAATGGGGGTATTTGAGAGGGTTGGAGGCCTGAAAACCCTTTCGTTACCTCGATTGGGTCCTAAAAAGTAACTATGCGAAATTTGGTCACGATCGGTCGAAGGGTGTATGAGTGTATAAAGAACAGACAAATAAACAAACAAACAAACACAAACTTCCTCTTTTATATATATATGGAATCCCCTCGACATATTTTTTTGTCAGGATAGAAGGCGATGATGAAGACTACTGGACTTACAGGGCACCCTGGCCTGAGGGTGTTAAAGCAGTGTTGTACAAAGGATATTATCCTAACTTGATATCAAACAGTGAAAATGCCCCACAAGTAGAAATTGAACAAACAGGTGATAACCAACGGAGGCACCGCACGCATAAAAATTAATGCAGAAACTACAGTAGCCAGTGTGGTGCCTAAACCAAACAATATTAGTGCAGTTGTTAACAACAAAAAAACCTAGTATAGCCAACAATATTGATGTGTTTGGTAGGAAAGTGATTACTGTTGAAAATATCCGTATTGGATATATAAATGCCAGGTCCCTGAGTAATAAATGTGATGAGGTGGTTGCTTTCATCTCATCTGAAAAACTACACATACTGGCAGTTACAGAGACATGGTTGACCCCATGTAAAGACAGATGTATCAAAAGCGTACGACATTGTACCTAGGCAGCAGGTATTGGCCGATCTAGAAAGCATGGGGTTAGACCAGAACACACTGGCCCTGGTGGGGGACTACTTTTCGGGACGAATTAACTTGAAGATGACAGGAGCAGAACATGTTAAGATCACATCTGATCAAGGGGTGATACAAGGTGGTAAGCTATCCACATTGTTTTATAATGTATTTATGGCATCGATGAGCAGACTTCTGCTTAGAGGAGAAATGCTCACTTATATTGATGATAATTTCATAGTATACATATTTAGACCAACACAGAAAGAATCAGTACATGCCCATATAAAGCATGACATGATTTTGATAAAAGCGTGGTACAGCAAGAGAGGTATGAAATTAAACGACGAAAAGACCCAAGTCATCACGACCAATAACGAAGGTACGCGGATACTGGGTGTCTGCTTCGATGATGGTTTTACCTTTGTGAAACACATTGAAACGATGGTTAAAAAACTCCACACCAAGATTTACCTTCTGAAAAGATTGAAAAAAATCTTTACCTACAATGAAAAGAAAGCTGCCTACGTACAAACTATTATAAACTTTCAAACTGTTATTTGGACAACCACACATAAAAATAGAGTAAACAAATT
>JAQIWH010006295.1:0-13067 GCA_034695005.1 Cryptops parisi
TATTGTTTAAACTTTTAAATTCATCAACCAATCAGCAATCGAAAACAAAGTCACTCTTGGGTTTTATTTACTAAGATGACCTATAACTTTGAACTGCATGCGGAAATATTGTTAAAAATCAGTTTGTTTGAAAAAATGCTTCAGTGATGTAACTAAACTAAAATGACAGGCTTGGCACTTTGCTGTAGTGTATATGCATTTTTCAGATTTGTTTATGCCATATAACATTTCAAAAGGTTGAGATGATTCTGTGGCTTGAAGAGTATAGGGTTACATACTTGTATGTTTACAGAAGCATTTACTGATTAATTGTTGCTAAAATATATAAAACAGTAGGTCAACCGTACATGGTGGTCTTACTTTCAAAGATTGATGTCTACACAAGTCCAAAAAGATTTTGTACGGTATACAGACTCACCTCACTTAACGAGGGGGTTTTGTTCCTACGATTAGGTCGTTGAGCGAATTGGTCGATCAGCGAAGAGCTCTTATATTACAGTATGGAACATTAAAATGCAATCAGCAAAAATTATATACACGATGTGCCAAACAAATCAGAATTCACTAATAATAAAAAAAAGACGTAACATATTTAACATTTTTAGTCATCAAATCTTTCATAGTGGTTCCAGGTAAAGTATTTATATTGAAATATATAGCTGGAGATCTGGTCATGATTATCAGCGGTCGTTAAACAGGTCGTTAAGTTAGAAGAGTGTAATTGAGCAGTTGGATGGAAAAACGGCATAAATCCACTTTCGTTAACCGCAACTGAATCTCAATTTTTTTTGTGATTTCTTTCTTTTTGTCGCTTCATTTTTGTTGTTTCACTTGCACGTTTCTCTTCCAAACCGGTATCTTTTCAGCGGAAAAGATACTGATCTTTGGACAAACGGAGTAAATGCATTTATAAACGAGCACAATATTTGGAATAACGATGTCGTTGCATTTTTAAATTAGCCCGTTAACTTGAGATCTGTCAACTAATATTAACCCTTTTTTTGTTGTTGTTTTTTTTTGCAAAACCTGTTCGTTTTCCTTGTATAAATATGCAGTTGACAGAAATTATTTAAATCATAAATTTGAAGGTGCCAGAAGTTTTTGCCCTTTTTTTTCTCAAAACTAATATTTTTTGAGTTATACGACCCTGTTATTCCACCTAACTCCACATACCGGTATACACAAAGGTTTACTCAATAATGGTATTTTACTATATTTTTATACAGATGTTTATACTCCTATTGGACCTTATCAACTCGCCACTTCCTTAATTAGTTTTGAACTACGTGTCCACACTTATTGTGATTTAGGTTATGCGCATTATGCAATAGTACCATAATTGATACGCGTACAATTATTCATAATCGACTTTCATGTCGGAGGTCGATTTTGCATATAAAAATTTATACATACAAAGGTTATATGTACATACTAAAAAATACTCATACACACAATATATTATATTATACATTTTTTTTATTATACTTTCACGTTACATTATCGAGCTCACATATGCGCTTTACTTCCTTAATTAGTTTTACTTGAACTACATTTTTTAACATACGAAATGTACACATTACGAAGTTTGTGTATAAGTATACTTACATACCATACAGTATTATTATTATTATATATTTTTTTCACTACTATATTTTTAGTTTTTACGTTTATGCTGATAAAGCATTACTTCCTCAATTAAGTTTGAATTTTTTAAGTTTTTGAACTATATACACTCAACTCAACGCAGTTTAGATTATGCTTAAAAATAGACATAACACATAAACACACTCGGTTGGTTGAAATATTTTCTGCATGCATTCACCCGAGCATGTTATTATTACCGCTCCAGTTAACGGAAGTGGCATTACACTATATGACTCATAAAACGCTTTTTTATTTATATATATATATATATTATTCCTCATCATCTCCAAAACACTATATAGATACACGTAGGCAGCTATACAAGCTGTTGTATCGGTTTTAACCTCCCCGCCGAACTGAAATGAGCCCGCTCGTAATGCGAATACATGCACAAACACCTGTCTCTTAGTGACGAGTACTATCGCAACATTTATGTGCCTGCTGATTTGTACTTTGACTTCACTCGCATACGCCACGTGAGTTGAAAAAATTATGGATGGCGCGTTTGAAATCCGAGCACCTTGCGCCGCATTGGCCATTGTCCTGACAGGGCTCACCGGAGTGTTGTTGGTGCTGTTGTCCTGTTTCCTATTGGGATGGTGGCAAATCCCGCTTATCGTGTGTTTGGGATGTTTGCTGACGCTGATCGTAGTACTTTGTAAATGGCAGAGAAGTCGAATCGTGAAAATTCCCATCTATGCTACTGAGAACGAGACGACGCGTCATCCGTTTGTGGCTGTGGATCTGAATGACCAACCAAGTTTGTTGCACCATGCGCCAACCCATGCTGTTGCTTCCAACGAGCATGGTGTTGGTAGTTGAATGGACGTATTTTCAACAAAATGAAAATTTGATTTGACATGTTTAGTGCTGAACAAAATGTTTTTTAATGCGGATTTTGTGTGCGCGGACATAGGATCCCCGCGGCAAGCCTGCTATTTTTTGAGATTGCGTTGCAATGCTTGTGAAGTTTCAAGATCTTTGATATTTTTTGGTTGCTTCTAACAAATATGATGTCGGTAGCTGAATCGACGAATTGCATGTTTCAACAAAATTTAGTTTATGTGCGAATTTTGTGTATGCGGATATAGGATCCTTGCTCAGCATGTGAGATTTGAAATTGCTTGATTGGCAAGCTTTAAAGATCTGTGATTTTTAATTTTACGCCAAAATACGTTCCCAAATATGTTAGTTATTAACACACGTTGCTTCTAATGAACATGGTCTTCGTAGCTGAATTGGTGTGATTAGTGTCGGCTGTTGGAACAAAAGTGTGTGGAAGTTACAAGTATATCGATATGTTGATTTTTGTATGCAGATTTGTGTGTGCGGATATAGGATCATTGGGTAGACTGCGACTCGTTTATATGAGATTGCATCAATCTAACTAGAAATTTTAAAGTCTGTGATTTTTTTTCATTTACTGCCAAAAAATATATTAAGATAGAACAGTAGTATATAGTGTTTGCTATTGCTATGTTACACTTATTGAGTGTTGACGTAAGCGTGTGATGAGTCAATGCTTGAATTTGTGTTTATGGTGAGACATTTTTCATCACGTTACTCTTTAATTTTCATTTAATGTATTGTTAAGAAAATGAAAACGTTTTTTGTCACTACATAGTAAAAAATTCTTAATAGGAAAAAAAAGCCTCGCATAGACCTTTTAAACATCATCGTCAAGTCGTTTGATTTAACTTTTGAAATAAATGATTAAAAAATAAAATAAAACGGGTGCTATATAAAATTGGTTGGTGAAGTGAGGTTAGTTTTGTAAATGATAATTTTTATTAATTATTGATTGTACTGATGATAGTTTATAAACAGTGCATGTAAATATTCAAAGTTGCTACTATATTAATATTTTTAATATATTTATGAAATTGCTGTGATGCATCAGTCATATAATGCATTTTTTTTGCGATACATATTTTCTATGTGAATGCCAAGTGTGTTCATAATGCAATTGTGAAACACATTAAATAGACGTTACCAGTGACTTATTATATATCGTTTTTAATCTGTTGGTGTTAGTTATATAAAATTATTACTCCTCGTTATCCGCAGTCGGTACTTTTGAGATTTGTAGGATTTGAAAATATTTTAGAATTTTGCACCAATCACTTTACACGAGTAAAATGCTGTTCATACAACGAGGTTTTTTTTCTTCCTATAACGATAGTGGCGTCTGCAACAATTAAACACGTTGTCCGAGGCTCGATTGTATAGAATTTTCTTTTTAATTTTAGAAATTTATTGAATGGTAAGCTGAAATGATATTTGAATTTTCCGCCAGTGTTAGTTTATGTCCTACTTGACTAGATGGCGTTACTTTTTTTCATGGACAATATTTTCACTTTTAGATAGTTGGACTCTATTCCAATAATTTAATTTATTTTAATTTTTAAAATTTATTTTGAGTTAATTCAATCTTTGATTTCTGCGGATTTATGCAATCGTTGAGTACGGTGATTCAATAATTCGTAATTCGATTTATGCGAGTCAAATAATTTCTTTTTTGATTTCGGCAACTTTCGATTTATTTATTTAGGCTTATATATGCTATTTTTATTACATCGGTTTTTTATTTATGCGTTGTTTGGTATATTGGACTATTATATAGTATGTTTTCATAAACGACTGTAGATGGCAGTATACGTTAAATTCCCAATTCACTCTCACAAACAAGTGAAGCTAATGTAAAGAGTATAAAAAGGACATAATGTGTATAGTTGCTCGTGTAGCTTTCGTTTTATTTTATTTCATTCTTACATTTTTGAAATGTTCTTTAGTTGGTTCTGTTTTCTGTGTCATTATTACAATGCGGTATCTTTTATTTTTTAAAATGTGAAACATCCGTGAATTACTACCACGATGTCAATACTTAAACGGAAACGGAAAAAATGTATAGATCGAAAATCAAACGTGCCCGTTTCATTGATAATGGACATTGGTATGAACAAACATACATTATGCTCAACCTGTATGTACAGGTGAATAAAATCTAACACTACACGTTCAACGTTTCGTTAATTTGTTCCGTTAACAAGCTCTTAAAATAAGGAGGGCGAAACGTCTCAAGTGTGGTCTTGGAGTTTATACCCTGTCATTCTGTCAATTTACGATAGGGAAGTTTTTAGGATCTTCCACGTTAGTTCCTATTTGTTTCTTTTACTATTGATCAAGGTGTTGACCAGTTAATTTTTTGCTTTCTGAAGAAAAGTCTACCAAAATGTATGCTTCACTTTGCGATAGACTTGGACAGCCCCGTGACTAAGCTCGCGATACATAATTTACCAGCTGTGGAAAGGCCACGGGAAAGTCAGATTCGGGAACTATATTTATGGTTTGTAGGCATCATCATTTTGTTTATTCTTATGCAACATTTGCGTTGAACGGCCTTGACCTCAAACGTACCACTTACAATCTGCACAATCCATTGTAGTGGACTTGCTGCAGGTAAGATGGTAGGTAATTCTCTTCAGCGATAATCAAGATTGAAGTGACATCTGGTTCAACTTTGATAAAGATTTGTCAACTGGAAGTTCCAACAACAAATCCATGTAGGTAGTATCATTGATACCTGACAATGACCAGTTGTTGCCTCCGAATCTAAGATTCATTTTCTTTCAATATCTTCCGTTACAAACATTTTGTCGTCTCTTTTCTTACTCTCGATTCAATGCGTCTTGTCTTCTTCCGCCATCAACGTCCAATTAGTGTTTCTGATGTATCGTTTGTCTCCTCGGCCATTATTCTGTTTATCTTTGTCTTGTCTAGCTCGAGCCCAGCAATTTTTTTTTCTTCATGCCCCGGTTTAAAACAGAATGTACATTTCTTATATTGTTTGTAAAATTTTGCGATGTACCCGATCGTTTTACAAATATTGCATCTTCTTCCATCTCTCTGTTGTTGTCCATTGCTTTTCCTCCAACTTGCGTATTCAGCTCTTTCATACGATTTGTCATCGTTTTTACTAGACTTCTCTTCTTCCAGTAGTAGCCGCTTTATCTTTCCCACTGTCATGCTCTCTTTTTGAGACTTGATAATTCTAACATATTCTTTATGCTTTCCATTTAGTCCTTTCAATGCATAATGGATTACTTCATCAAATTCTTTTTCAAGTTTACCATATATATTTTGCACACTGACAACTCGATTCATATAGTCACTAATATTTTCACCTTCTTTTATAGCAATCTCTTTCATCTCATAGTTAGCGTCGACCCTTTGCTGTTTAGTTTTTTGATACCATATCTTCTTGTATCTTCATCCACGATTTCTTGGCATTTTTAATCCTGGCATAGTTCAATACTTGGATGATGACATTGTCCTTATCAATATACCATATATGCAGTGATTTATCCAGGCCAGTTTTTGAAATTCTGAAGTTCTCCCCCAAAAAATTTTGAAATACATTTTTCTGAATTTTTTAAAACTTAATTTAATTATTGTCCAATGACCCAGAAGGATCAACCAAGGAATCCAACAAAGGATGATTTACTCAGTCTTAAAATATTGCATTTGCATTAATTAAAATAAATTATACGCTAAAAGTTAAAACTATTGTGGGTACGTTTTCATCTGGTGAATCAGACTGTTTGGTAAAGTTGCTTTTACTGAGCAGCTTATGTCATTGGCAGCTGCATTTATTTACATGGGCCATGTGAAAGGACAAAACTTGCAGTCTCCTTTTCCCTTGTCTAACTTTATATTAAAATTAATTTCCATTTAAATTTTTTGAATAGAAAACAAGGATTTCTTTTCCAGTCTGGGAAATCGCATTCGAGATCTCTAATGTAGATGCTCGAACCTGAACTACCTGGACTCGAAGACAGTGCCCAAATAACACTACTATAGTATAAAGTTAAGCATGTATTGTTATACTTATATTGTATCTTCAATTTAAAAGTATTTGATCTTGAACCAGGAAAAATTTCGCCTGTGGTGCATTCTTTTATGTTCTGTAAATATTGATGGGGTTCTGTTCGTTTCACACAATATAAAAGAAGTGTGGTACACTTTAATTGAGAAACGCTGCTCCAAACGCTAGTAGTGTGACTCACACCCATGTCATGTTCTGCATATTGATATAAAACATGGTTGCCAGTCCAGTGTACGACCCAACAACGCTCCCTGATAATGACCAATTATGGGAAGCATTCAATGACTTAAATATCGAAACTACTAAGATCATTAAGACCAAGTCTTCCAATGAACATCAAAGAGAAAAAATTACCTCATGCATATCTACTTTTCAAGTATGTATACGTTATATTGAACATCATAGAGATAACGTTAATCACGTCCACCAGACAACTACAAGCGATCAGCAACTCCAGACTGACCTTGAACCCATAAATTGTGAACGAGACACGACGGATCTTGACACTGTGTGTGATCCATTAAATAATTGTGAACCTCAACAATCCATTCTCTACAATTTGATACAAAATGCTATTACTAATAGCTCAACTATACTTGATCTAAAAAATTCAATCAACAAAATTGAACAAAAATCGGACCTTACCACTATGGCAGTTCAAAGCTTAGTTCAAGGCTTTTTTAGTACATCACAGTTACCACAGATGCCGTCACAACAAACTTCATCAACTGAAACCGATTGTTCAACTACGCAGCAAAACTATAATTCTGTCAATACAACTGTAACCACGTCAGAGGAAAAACAAAAAATCCACAATAATTCCTCAAATTGTAATGTAACGGAGATTATAGACATACCTGAACTACAATTATTAGATGATAATGTCAATAGCCACATCGATAAAACTACAATCAACAAACCTTCATTACCTGTGCTTGAAAATATCAACAATCCATTGCCATTGCCTCCTGGTGACGATTCCTTTTCCGCCAGTCTTAACAACACAATTGGTGGATCGAACTTAACCACGAGCCGGATTTATTACTCAAAAACGTTAAGTGACAACAACATTAAAAAGATGAACAAAGGAAAAGCTACTAAAAATCTTCAAGTAAAAAATCAAAAAACCATCAATGATGACGATTTACTTTGTTTCGATTATCCAAAAACAAGTCCATTTCCCTATGCACAAATGGTTAAAAAACATTTTTCCTTACCATCCACGTCCTCTACTACTCAACAACATAGTAGTTATTGTCTCACTAACTCCAGAGATATAAGCAGTCTTGATACTTTTCAACAGTCTCATAAGCGATTTAATAATGAACATATTAATAAAATGAACCTTAAACCCCGTAGCCAAGGTATATGGGGAGAAGCTCCTACAGATCTACCAACTTTGCAAAAGCCTCCTAAAACTATTCGACTCAGTATAAGTAATGTCTCTAGTCTTATAAATGCCGAACAATTAAAAGCAGATATTAAAAGATATAGCTTAAAAGTAATACAATGCTCTAAATGGGTAACAAAAAGCGGTAAAACCTCACGCAAGTTTTTTGTTCGCATTGTTGCCCCTGACTTTGAATCAGTCATAAAAAAATCCTTATGGCCATAACTACATAATAAATAACTACATAAACTGCTGGAATGCACTACCAATATCCATTAGAAAAATTAATTATTCATGTAGTGATTTCAAGTGCCTTCAAACCTGCATGCATTTTAAAAAACAACTTCATAAACATGTTTTACATTTTTAATTGTTTACTTTTTAATTGCTTCATTTGTTTTTATTCTGTACTTATGAATTGTATTTTGTCCTTACAGGACGTTAGATTTAGAAATAAATAAATAAATAAATAAATAAATAAAAAGTGAACATTTCATAGGTTGTATCTATGAATGTATATAGGTTGTAATCTATACATTGCCGGCAATGTATAGATTCCATGCATTGTATATAGCTCTTAGCCTTTTGGCAAAGTATGAAATACCATCTTGCATAGGACTGTTTAGGTTTGTTAAAAACATTTTCTCTAAAAAAAAAAAAAATTAAGCTTAAATTTAAATCTCAATTTTCCGTAACCTAACTATTTTAATGTTAATTTTATGCACTGCCTAAACCAGGCTTGACATTGTATTCAATAGTTAGGCATTGTATACAATGTCTGGATTAGATACATTGCTTGTAACACATGTATACCAAGGCAAATATTAAACTCTTTAAAAAAGTAGGAGTTTAAAAAAAACATGTTTTTACCAGCTTTTATTTAACTTCGCCTAGCATCTTAAATGGTGTTAAAAAATTTTCAATGTTCTAAATTTTACATGTTATATACTCATTTTAAACCACACCCTGTGTGTCGTGGGACTTCAAATTGGATGCACAGTTTAGTCTTGCGTGACAATTGAATCTAAAAAATTTTGAGGAATCAATGGCATTACAATTCGGAGCTATTGGCACGTGAAAAGTCGTTTTTTCAGGTAGAGTGTTGCTGATGATCTGAACCACATGTTTGTTTCTCATTGTTAAAAGTAAACATACGTATTATGCATAGTTTACTACATATAGTTCACGCTCATCGTTGAGGGTAGTAACAGATTCATCCGAAGAAACACTTAACAATAAAAAGTTGTACTAAAATACCAAGTTTTTAAACTACTTGTTTAAATGATTGTAACTATATATAAACCACGTGTAAAATTCAACAATGATAATGAACGCTAATTTCTAAAAGTGAACATGTTTAATACTTCAGTATAATAAATGCAATCTTTATATATAAATCATGAGTCATGGTTCGAAAAATAAATTAGAAAGTGGTTCTTTTCCATACCTGTCATTCTTGATCGCCACGGTCCTTTATTGGGGATGGATCATTGTTTGCGGTCATATATTAACTATCCTGGAAGAGGTGAGAGCTGCTAATGATACGATGCTAGTTCTGTGTGAAATGTCAAAGGCACGTATGTCTTTTAGGATCTCGATTGGACAACAGGCATTTTCTGTTGTTTCTGTGTCCTTTCCACTACTGGTTGGGGCGGCCATCCTACAGACAAAGATGAAACCCTGCGCTTCATCATTGTGTTTTTAGCAGTAGGCATTCCTCTAGAATGGATGTTTGTTAGTCTATCTATAGAAGGTGTTCAAAGGATTGCCGGTAAAATTAGAAGAGAGGTATCAATTGTGTTCCCTTGAGTTTCAGGAAACTCAATGTTCACTGAAACCGACAAATTGCAGATTGGATTAAAGCTTTTCACTTGCTTCCATGAATACTTAATCAAAGTGTTTAAAGAATCTTAGAAACTAAATACACTAATCAGAAAAACTAAGCGTCCCGATCAGCAATACAATAGTGTAACTCGATCATTCTCGTATTGGTGGTGTAAGGAAGATTAACTCACTTAATCCCGAATCATTTTAACCGTTGTATTGTCTAGAGTTTGCAACATTTCATTGTGCAGTCTTGATCAGAGGTCAGTCTAGAACATCATATGGACATTGATCAGAAATATATTTTACACGTTTGAAAAGTATGCTCAAAACTAACCAGGCAGCATTGAGCAAGGTTTCAAGCACCATTGGATTCCTATCTCACATTTATTATTATTTGTGTAAAAAGTTGATTGATTTTGTAACTTTTGTCCAGAACTTGGAACTATGTTACCGTACTTTACTGGAACGTCTAATAACTGATGTCTGGTTAGCTAGGATTTTATTTTGGTTTACTTCAGACCTGTAGCGTAACTGACTATCAGACTTGAAATTTTTTAAACTCTTTATTCATAGTTAACAAATGCTGCAAATTCAAGATATTGGCAAATTAGTTGTAATGTATTTATCTGAACACTGCAAAAACACGATTCGGTACATCCGGAACTTCACCAAACACTTTTGTTTCACTGAACCGAGTTTTCTTTGCTCACTGGTCTATTGATGGCTGCTACTAAGCCCTATAGTTTTCTGGTAGTATTTATCTGGTAGTTTACATAGTTTTCTGGTAGTATCTTCACCGACAAGGCGACCGTCCATCACTGTTGTCTATGACGATCCTCCTCGTGGCTTACATAATCGTTGTTGCTTACGCATTCATGCTATTGAGTGGCTCATGGACTTATAAACAAGCCGTTTATTATGCTGCTTATTCTATGTTAACCATCGGTTACGAACATGTTCATCCACCTATGAACTGGAAACTTGCTTTTTTCATGGTTTTCGAAATGGCGGGGACTGTATTCATCATCTCCATTTTAGAGGTGCTAAACATCAACTATAATTGCTCGAAGCAAAATGGTTTGAGTATCTAGGTCTTATAGGATCCCTTTTGTCTCTCATTAGCAATTCTATTGGATGATAAGTACTTACATTTATTCCCTGACTGAGGAGGAACAGACAGGTAACAATACCTTTTAAGTATTTTTTGCAACATGATATTTAACGTTTGTCGTCGAACCATTTACAGAAAAGAAGAATGAATGAATGAATGATCAAATTATGTAGTTTGCCAGTTGTGATGGATATGAAGAATGGAGTTTCCTTGTGTAAAACGGGTTGTTTCGATCCCTAGAATAATCAACCTGGAGATTGTATTATGTGTTTGTGGAATTTTTGTGACCAATCGTGAGATATTACGTGAACATAAGTTAAGAGGTTGTAAAACTATAATATAGTTATTTATAGTTGATGCATGATGAATACTGGTTATTAAACTATACTTTCTGACTTATAAATACACTGTAGTTTATTTTTTAAATCGGATTTGCGTATATGAACATATATTTTATGGTTTTATTTTTATTTTAGAAGAGCATCTAATTTGTTTGTTCTTGTAACTTTTTAAATGATTACAACAAGAGTAACGATAATACTCTATTTTAAATTAGTGCATTGCCCTCCTCTTAGAATGTCTAAGAGATAGGGTCCCCAATCACAAAAACATTTGGTGTGGTAAGTCGAGCACTTTGTGAACCACCGTGAGGTCAGTTTATGCCAAACCAGGTTTTGAAACCGCACAAGTTTGGAGAGTTGCAATTTTAACTTGTTCAATTGAGTAATTTTTAGAAACGGTTCAGCAAGAAGATGACGTCACAGTGGTTCACAGATGTCTCAACTTGTTACACCAAAAATGCCTGTTACAGTACGGAAAGGTTTAAATAATTTTTGGAAATTTATTATATTTTATTTATCTAGTATTTACAAATCCGTGTTCTCACGTTAAATCTTCCACATTGGCGAATTTATTCAGCTTAATTTCGATAGAACTGTTTGCAATTTGGTGTGTGGATGAAAAGTTTGCTTACTGTTCGTGTTTGCCCTTTGGTTTGCCCTTGGCTTCACGCGGATGTAACTTCTTCTTAATTCATTACCTCATTGTGAATAGGAATCAAACTCGTACTAATTGAGGGATTGTACAAATTGAGGGTTTGATTTATTTGACAAATCGATCTAAAAAATTACCTGAGATTTTAAATTGATCATGGATGAAAGCAAGTCCGTGATGAAAGTACATCTGACAGTGTGGTGTGGCAGCCATGTTATCATTTTCATCAAGGTAACTTTTTTTCATCACCGCGTAATAACAAACTACTTTTTGATTGGTTCAATCAGAAACAAGTTGGCAATATTCTGTGGCTCGCCACAGCTTGAGCAATTCGAGCAATTTAGTGAGCAAGACCAAGTTTCTGGCGGAAGTAACGTCGTCGTGACGTCACGGAGCAATAAATTGCTACCAATTGCTTGTGAAAGTGTCCGTGTGACAGATGCCCTTAATAGCTGTGCAATATTGCCTGCCTTTCCCGGACGCATTCCATCCGAGGTACAAGTTTTGTGAAAATCGCTTCAGTTGCTAACGACTTAATAACAGTACAATAGTATAAAATTTAGCCGAATTTATAATTGTGTTCATTGCCCACGGGGTTTCAGATTTGGGGTTTGGAATGGAAATAATCTGATGTAACCTACATGTATTAGAAAATTGTGTTTGAGTACCATTTTTCAACAGTAGATCAATAGTGTAGCACCTAACGCAACAAGCTAGTATTAAATAAAATAATGGACCCATAACAGGTGACACTAGAAACATTATCGACTTACAGTTACATCAAACAAAGAGGACTGCCATTTAGTCAGAAACCTGTCATAGTGAGATCATTTACTGAAAGTATCATTCTTAAATTGTCAATATGTGTGTTCATGAAACCCTGATCCACACGTGTATGACACCAAGTTAAATTAGGGTTCTTTGTTAAATATAGAGAGAATACAAGAAAGCACTTTCTTCTGGTGCTGATATCGTCAACTAGACTGAAATTATTTGTTTTTATAGGTTTATTGTTACGATTAGTTGCTTTTGTTTTATTATTTTTTTTGTAACGAAACTCAAATTTTGAAGCTTGTTGATCCGAGATCCAGAATGGCTTAGCTAGAAAGTAGTCGCTGCTTATATCGAGATTGATTATTTGGTAAGCAAAGTTTTTCGATTCGTTCAAATTACGAATTGTCTATGACAAGATATTTATTTATTTATTTATTTATATA
>JAQIWH010006296.1:0-13066 GCA_034695005.1 Cryptops parisi
CCCCCCCCCCCCTTTCCAGAAGATACATACCAACCGATTTACGAAAATGGGATTGAATCCCAAAACGATCCTCGTGACGTCACGCAACATCGACTGAATTTTCCAACCTTTGATAATAACTATACAGAGTAATCCAAAAAATTTGCTCCTCAAAACAACTGGTTAATAAGACTTTTCTTAATCTGATAAAAATTAAAACGATTTTTATTTGCAAATATAAATAAAAAAATAATAACTCCCTGAATCATAACTATACAGGGTGATCCAAAAATGTTTTCCCTCCAAAAATACTGGTTAATATACTCTCCGTAATTCAATACAACCTTATAAAACGATACCGGTTCATTAAAAATGATTTTTAAGAATACACTTTATATACAGTTTCGCTTTATGCGAATTTTGAATAATTTAATTTTTGTGTTCTGCAATTTTCGATTCGGTTTATGCAAATTTTTTTAGCAAATTTTGCTATGCGTTTTTCCATTTACGCGGTCCTCACTTTGTGCGAGTTTCGGTACATTGGACTAATAAAGCAAGTTTTGAGAAATTCTATTTTATTATTTCTTCAATTTTCGATTTGTGCGGTTTTTGTCACTTTTTTGCAATTTTTGTTATATTGGACTCTACAGTATATTATCATAAACATCTCTAGATGGATACGTTCAATCCCCAACTTACTTATAAACTCACAAGTGAAGCTAATATAAACTGCATAAAAAGAATACTCTTGATAATAACTATACAGAGTGATCCAAAACGGTATTCCTCCACACAAAAAAAAAAATAGTGATAAAAAAATACTTTTCTCAATCTAATACACCTTTAGAAAACAATAAGGAATCTTAATTCGTTTATCTACGAATATAAAAAAGTACTAAAAAACCAAACCAAATTTGAAAATCTCGTTTAGAATTCACGCGCTCCATCGTTTCGTGACTCCATCTTGAAAAAACAAAAAATCCAATTTTTTGTTTGTTTCGCAACCCAATAAAAACTCACTTTTGTCAGCACCCTAATGAAACTCAACTTGTAGTATTGGAGGTGGATATTTGTTTTTAAAACGACCTCATCGAGTCAGTAGAATTTAATAAAGAAAACTTTCCAATTTAACCCAAGTCATATAAAAGGAAAACACCCACTAAGAAAAAACCAAACAAAAAATGGAAGTAATCTCATCGGTGACGTCATTGAGAAAAAAACGCAGTAACCATGGCGGTTTAAAACGATAACAACAAAAAATTTGAAGACAACTTTTCGACCCAAAAGTTTTTATGAAAACCATATACAAAAAAAAAAGTAAGAAGTACATTAAAAATGCTTTATTTTCAAGCATAACTTTTATATATCCTATTGTCATATACAGATATACTCTATGTACATACGTAATGCAAAAATCCGTTTTTGATTTCTGCGTGTTTTGATTTATGCGAATTAAAAACTTATAAACTGAGTAATTTCGATATTCAATCTATGCGTATTTTAAGTAATTCGTTTTTTGATTTGTTCTATTTATTTATATATGCGATTTTTTTTTTACATTGGACTTTTGCGACTTTGATTTATGCGAAACACTTACGCGGTTCTCGTTTTATGCGGTTTTTCAGTACATTAGACTATGCAGAATATTCTCATAAACGACCGTAAATGGCAGTATACCTTCAATTCACAAGTGAAACTAATATAGATTATCTATATATAATTTGTCGATGTCTGAAGCTTTTTCAACCACGAGACAGCCAAATTTGTATCGGAAAAAAAGGGACAATCTTCTCCCCCCTCCTTGCGTGGTAAATCGATCAGACCCCTTTCTAAATATTCATTTTGACTAGAAAACAAGGATTGAAAAACTCCTTGTTCCAGCCTGGGATCGAACCAGGGATCTCTCGTACTCGCGACAAGACGCTCTAACACGCTGAGCTACCGGGACAGCTTCGAATTTAATTCTAAATATTCATGTTAAATATACAAAGTTACGTAGTAACGGGCACCTCACTGTAATAATAAAAAACCCAACGGCCATTTGAACCGGAAGTTGAAAATTTACCACCTTTTCAACATCTTGTCATGTGGTCAACTAATCACTGGTTCTTGAAAGAGAAGAGCAAAATAGTAATACTTTCGGCAAATAGAATACTAGCTACTTATAAGTTCAGTCCTTGAGTGGGGTTCAAAATGTCACATTAGTACTAGTACTTAAGCAGGGTCCCTTTTAGTCCTCGAGACAGGATGTCAACGTTGAGGTCTCCTTATGGGGTTCCGATTGCATTAAGCTTCCATTTTGCTGATGAGTTTTGGGAGCAAACAACCAATAAGATCGTTTCCCGCGATTAAAGTGGCGTGAAATTAACGCTCTAATTAACTCGGCTCGTTAAAAGGTTCCCTATTGTTTCCTACCTCTTGACCACTAAACAATACTTTTAAAAAACAAAAACAAATTTAAAACAACAAAAAAAAATCCAATCATCGACTAATTAAAAACTAACATTCAAAGAACCCGTTTTTATTAACCCAAGAATTATTTTTCCTTCGAAATATATAGTTAACAAATGTATAAGGGGAAAAAAAGTGATGACTAATTGAAAACGAACCCAATGGGAAAATAGATGATTGGTGAGGGAGTTTGTGAAAAAAAAATTCGTTTCAACATCACTTTAAAATTTGAGTGGAAATTAATTGAGATTTATGATGTCGACGTTCGATGGTGATAATGCAAGCCGCCTCGTTTTCATTACACAATACCAACCCTTCATCTTTCATACTTTGGCAAAATTCTCATATTGTTGACGTCAACTTCTTCCTATATGACCAGCTCCTTTCTATTCACAACATTTACATTCGATATTCAAATATTGACTATATACAGAACAAACAAATTTTAGGAAGAAGTACCGATTGAACGGAAGCTAACTTTCGTGGTGTACAACGTCATAATATTCATTCTTCAAATCATAATATAATATTGTCCGAAACCTTTCGATAATTGCGTTGTTAACTTTTTGCTTGAAGGTGCTGTAGCATTTGAAATTTTAACCAATATAGATTTTTCTAACGCTATATAATAAATACAGGGTGAGTCAAAAGTCTGGCCACAGCTAAATATCGCGTAAACCATCAGTATGAAATTTCCGATTGAACTATTGTACTTCGCATATAAATAAACATACTACATACTTTATATATCGGCCACGGGCTATCCAATGACGTTACCGGAAGTTATCTTGGAGATCATTAAAGTTATCCAATTATTAAATTCTTTAATCTCACACCCTACATGCAATTTAAAAAGAAGAAGGTATTCACAAAATAATGCCAACGTACGAAACAGATCAAAAGTCGACTGGTAAAAACGGACGTTACAGGCGAAAGAAGTTCAGTCTGACAGGAAAGCAAACAGGGGCAGCCACAACAAACATAGTCTACCTGACAATGTGTTGATAGAAAACCGGTGAAAATATTGTGGAAACACCTATTAGACTGACGCATTAATTAATCAGTTGAAAAGGTTTTCCCACAACTTCTTCACCACTTTTCCGTTGTCAGGTAGGCCATGCTGTTGCAGTTGCTCCTGAGTTTACTTCCTTGTGAAATCGTTCTTCTTTTGCCAGTAACTTCCGTTTTTACCGGTCAATTTTTGATCTGTTCCATGCGTTGACATTATTTCGTGAATATCTTCATCTTTCTGAATCACAGGTGGGGTGTGAGATGGATATTGAAAATTGGATCACCTTGTAAATGACCTTCAAAGTTATTTCCGACAAAATGCACTGGATAGCCCATGGCTGATATACATTACAATAGTTCAATCAAAAATTTTCATACCACTAATGGTTCTCGCAATATTTAGCTGTGACCAGACTTTTGCCTCACCATGTATAGCTTCACTTTGTGAGTGAGTGAGCTGAGAATTGAATGTATACTGCCATCTACAACCCACTCCATTGGCTTTTTAAACAACGATTAAATGTATGAACAGTCACGAGTTTTCAACTTCGTGCGTTTGAGTTTCATCAGTTTTAAACAATGGTAATGTTAATGATTTGTCACGTACATAAAATTGACTATCAGTTTCAACACTCAAATACCCATGGGGCTATTTTAGCAGTAAACAACAAAAAAATAAGACCCCCCCCCCAAAAAAAAATGCCTCTTATGCAGTACCCTAGAAAAACAAAAAACAACTCGTTCTCTTATCCAACTTTGCAGTTTTCTTATCTCAATAAAACCGTGAAAGAACTTCAAAAAAAAACAAAACACAGAAAATGCTACTTTTTCTTTTCCTTTCAAGCCTCGAGCTGGAAAACAAAGTGTCCTTATTCATTGTTATCGACCTGAACGTCGATGACGATGAGGCTCGAGGGTCCCAATCATCAAATTGGAATTTGCATTCGTAACAAGCCGACAGCCTCATTCGCGTTGATGTCGATGAAAAGAGTTGGAATTATGAAATTATGAACCAAGAATCAAATTAACTCGGCCACTGATATTCCGCAGCAACACGCCCACCTGGGAAACGTTTATATTCTAGCTCGAGCTCTACCAAAACCCTTTCGATTTAATCAAACTCAGAAAAAGTGAAGAAAAAAAACAAAAATAAATTAAAAAACAAAAAAACACATCCCAACTCCAATAAAGTTACATTAAAGCCTATAGACTGGAGACGAAAACTAAATATAGTGGTTACCTAAAACAAAAACTACTAAGAACGGCTTAACGATTACTACTATTATTACTGCTAACAGTGACGTCACGAGGTGATGAAATTGGCTTCTAACGAGGTAAGTTGTAAAAGGCGCATGCGTCACTCGTTCAATTAACAAGATGCGAGCGAGCTAAAGCTTCTTAATGAGGGTGGAGAATTACGACTTCCGGTCGCAATAAGGGAGTCGATAAATCACCCTGGGAACCTAAAGACAAGTTCCCAATTTGGCCAATACAACGTTTAACGAGACCTTCTTTTACACACAATTTTTAACTACACTTTCACCCCCCCCCCCTGCTCCTTCCCACACATACACGTTATCAAACTTCAACACCATTTTAAAAAACAAAAATAACTAGTCGATCCTAATAAGAGTTTAATTTACACGAATTAGTGCATGTAGGTACGATCCTCGTTATGGGGAAAAACACGTTGTATGAACAGAACTTTGAATATTACGCTTAGTATACGTCAATTGTAGTCATATGGAATATGATTTTTGATTAGCACATCCGGGGACAATACAATAATGTTATTTTTGTAACCTTAAAATTAATTTTACAAAAATAATATTGTTACATGAAAGGCCATGAGTCGTAGCTACTGAGTCATATTAAAATAGTGTAGCCCCCTCCCCCACGAGCCCATGTAGTCATAATCCACTTTCGTTTATTTTCAACAATCCCAACAAAATAATCATTCATGCGACAGTAAAAAACACCAGTATACGTTCAATTTCCACAGCCAGTTCACTCACAAAGTCACTCACAGGTGGAGCTAACACAAAGCTTATAATACTATAATAGTTATTTTTTCCGGAAACTTTTTGATCTATCCTCGTACATCATGTTGAGGTTAACATTTGATTGGTCGTTTAATTTTCAAAAAGTCGTGCATCATTTTTCTTAAGATGGCGTTTTGGAGGGGATGGAAGACCAAAAGTCGAGAGGCTCGTTATCAAGCTTAAAAATGACGTTGTTTGAGACTCCTTTTTTTTTATTATTATTAATTTTGTTTTTAACTTTTATACCTAAGATGGTGCTTGAGTTGTTCTCGTCTTAAGAATCTTAAGATAGTCGTCGTCGTCGTCGCAATGGGCTTTTTCCACGCCATCAACTGTGTCTTTTAATCGTGTCTATAGCACTCTTGGCAAAAGTTTCCACTAACATGGAATCCATTTTCATTGGTCGTCGTCGTCGACTGCCTTTTATATCTCTATATAGATAGATATGTAAAGAGAGAGAAAAAATGCAAAGAGCTTTACCACCTTTTTGAAACGCTGTTCTTTTGTTTTCTTCGCTATCGGTAGGTCGTTTTCAAGAAAAGCTTTAAATAGTTAAGTATAAAAGAATATTTTTTCAAAAAAAAAAGATATTTTTAAGATTTGGGTGTTTTTGAATGGGTTGAAGTTGAACCGATAAACGGAAGTTGTTAGTGAGGAGATAAATGCGAAATGGGAAGTTGATGGTTTAAACGCAGGCTCTCGGTGTTTTTTTTTTTTAGGATTGCATTGTGGGTAAAGAAGTTGGAAATCGGTCGATTCCCACTCTCGAAAATGGAACATTTGAGGGTCCTTGATTGTCTCTCTTATTAGTTTTCAAAATGGAAGTTTTTGTGAGTGATAAAAGTTTCAAAATGGTGGTTTCATAAAATGAGTAGGTTTTTCTTCTTCTTATTTATTTGCACTTGTTGATAATGTTGATAAAAAGTACAGTCGAGGCTCTTATGATGAAATAATTCTGAAACAAGATAACCTCAAACATTTACGAGGGTAGATCAAAAAGTTTTTGGAAAGCAAACAAATATTATTTACGTCAATTTTCCGAGGACTTTTTGATCATCATCGAATCTCGACTTTTCGCCCCCCACCCCTCAAAAAGTCATCTTATGATACACGACTCTCTATAAAAAATTAGACGACCGATCACGTGTTAATCTCAACATGTATAGATCAAAAAGTTCCCGAAAACAAGTAACTATTTATCAATGTTGATTTTCCGGATTCTTTTTGAACGCCCTCGTATACATTTCTTGTCATCCAATCAATCATTCATTTCGAAAACCTCTTTGTCACATCATCATGTCATCTATATATCCTCCTTAATGCAAATTTCTATATTTAACAACATCTCTAAGACGTTTTCTAACAAGAAAATGGAAAAATCAAACTTGGACCCAAAGGGATGAAAAGAAGAAGAAAGTTTGGGTAAAACTTTTCCCTTCGTCAGCTTCTAACGACATTCGAAGACACGGAAAAAAAATGGACAGAGACCACTTAAGTATGGTTAGTGCTGGCGGTGTAGCTTGAGACTTAGGCAAGGCGAAAGAGGAGCTCGTTATGACAGCAAAACCACTTAACGCTCGTTTCTATGGCTCCCCATAGTGACAATAAATTTGGTCTCGCCAAGATTGAACGCGAACCATACGACATTTCTACCTTACAATACCACGATGATATGTCCACACAAGTTAAATTTTTAATTTTTAAATCTTCTTTAAAAGAAATTATGCAGATAAGAAATGTTTCTCGAGTATCAAAAAATGATAAGTAACAAAACAGTATCAAGATGACAATTTCGTTTAATCAAAAAAATCAGAACTATTTCACCAAATTAATATTAAGAAGTTTCAATGACATCGCATAAGTCACACGTGAGCAATAAATATCGTAAAAAAAATATTTTAACATTCATTATTGGTGAGTTCACTTGTAATAAGCTCTTCTAGATTAAACTTTATAAATGGGGTTTTACAGGGATCTCTCATAGCAACTTTTTTGTATGTCTGGTATAAAATGACTTACTTGACTTGTCACGCTAATTAAACGATAACTTTTGTGTTGGAGAATCTCCGTTAGCTGAAATCAGTAGATAACATCAATGAGAGAAAACCAATAGAATAAAAGATAAAATCAATGTTATAATAGGCTGTTTTGTTTTGTTGTGTCTGTTGTTTTCTTTTGAATTTGATATTATTTTGTGTGTTTGTGGTTTTATTTTGTAAGAACCTATTGGTCCATAGTTGACTAAAATAAGTACAAATAAATAAAATAAAAGTAATTTTAGAATGAACGATTGAGTTCGGTTACAATATAAGTGAACATTTTTAATAAAATGACATTTGTCGAAACCACGCTCTGCTACCACTTGTTGTCGGGAATAAAATGATCGAGACAAGACTCGGATAATTGAACGATGATGAATTTGTATATTTAAGTAGCAACAAGAAATAGAACAATAAGAATATTATGCAGCCATTAATTGAAGAGTTTATTTCCAAAACGTCTTAAATCCAAAAACACAATTTTTAAGAAAACAAGTTTTTTTATTCATTTGACTTTGCATATAAACGTGATTTTTGAGTGTGCTTTTCTGTAAGAAATAATAAATTTTGAGACTTGAAAATAACATATTTCGAATTAACGAATGAGCAGATAATCGTCAGAGCCTCTTGTCTAAAAAAATAATTAAAATAGAGATAAAACATTTTGGAAATGAGCTCTTCAAATTCTAGAATTATATAAACAGCAAACAATATCAACAATGCAAATCAAAACTAAAACACAACAATATACAAAGAGAGATCATTATTTTAAGACATTTGAATCTGAAACAACCTACTTCTCGTGCTACAGCATGCAAATTCTATTAGCATAAAAAATGCACAACTTTCACAGAAATGTCAACTTGAACGTAACAACGAAAAAGGTTAACTCGGAAAAGTCCTTTCGGGCGGAATGAAAAATTCCAACTAAGAGAATCAACTACTTTACGTTTTTAATTTGCGCGACTGAGTAGAAAGGACCATCAACGTCATATATGTCAACAAAAACAACCCTCTTAAAACAGCTGCTGTTGTTTTCGCCTTCATTAACAAGATCAAGAAGATGACGACGACAACCAGCTCGAGGAACCCTATCGACGGATGAACCGAGATAAAAGTAGAATAACAACAAGACGAAGAAGACGGAAAAAGAGATGAAAAAAGGGAGGGGGGAGAGGGATAGATAAAGGAACCTCTTGTTGCAATGTTCCGCGTGGCCGCTCTCCATTGGAATTCAATTAGAGCTGAAGAGTTTGGCCACAGGTAAAGAACGACAAGACAGGTGGTAGTGAACATGCATCCCACGCACGTGTAAACACGACCCAATGAGCCATGAACGGCCTCTAATGTCCCTTGACATTCCTTTAGACTACCACTAACGACCACCGCTTCTTCGGTTTGCCTTATTTTAAAATAAAAATATTTTATATACGCCTCCCCCCCCACAATATTATTAAATCAAATTCTTCCGAAATTAATAAAAATAAAATAAAATTCACCTTTGGTTACCAAATAATTGTCACCATGTCTCGTGGTGAAAAATAACTTTCTGTTATTAAAAAGTATACAAAGGGTCCGCCATGAGACTCCAACGTTGTCATTTAGTTAAACAGGAAATGCTGGAGTTTCGTGGCGGACACTCTATATAATATTATATAAGGTATGAAATAAAAACACGTGTTAATTTGTCACAACGTATTTTATGAGACATTAATTAATAAAAACATTAAAAATTATTCATAAGATGCTAGAAAAAAATCAATGTTTGTTCAACGAATAAGAGTTTTGGGTCACCCCTATACTATAATACAAGTTATACAGTTTATATAATACAAGCGATACATGATATACAATTTTGTATAACATTACAATTGTTACACATTAAAATTGTTTTTTAACTAAATCATTAACAATATTTTTATAGAGCCCAAGTTTTGAGTCACCCTATACATAAAACAAAATTATACTCAGAAATAACTATATTAATTCAAATTACGCTTTACGTTTGTTTTTAACTGAATCAGAAAAAGCAATCTTTCTATAGAACGCAAGTTTTGGGCCACCCTGTATATAAAACAAGCAGCACGTGCCAAGCTTTCATAAATATATTACAGTATGGCAAAAAAACATTAATTATAAAAAATATTGCACTTTATTGATAAACATAAGATAGAAAACATTTCTATTAAACACGAGTTTTGGATCACCCTGTACATAAAACAGATTTTGCGCAGAAATATTTATACCTATCAATTAACACTACGCCATAAAACCCTTTTTCAGCTAAATTAACATTAAAATTAATTACGTCGTCTATTTTTAAACCACCTATTTAAAAATGATCTCTCTAACAAGCAATGTTTGGACCACCCTGTACATAATACAACATTACGCCCACAAATATATAGATCAATTAACACCTCACTTTTACATTATTTTAACTAAAAATTGAAATTAAATTACATCCTCCATTTTGTTCGAAACCACTTATATAAAATAATAAGTAGAAATGCTTTTTAAGGATACGCTTTATGCGAATTTACATTTTTGCGATCTTTGAGTTATTCGATACATGCGAGTTTTGAGTAATTGCATTTTCCATTTCTGCAACTTTTCGATTTACGAAATCTTCGGGTAACGCAATATTCGATTTAGGCGAATTTCCATTTTCGAGAACCTGTAATCATCTATTCGATTTGTGCGAATTTTGTTATTAGACTTGTGCGGTTTTCGACTTATGTAGTTCTCACTTTACGCGATTTTTTTTGTCTATTGGTATATTTTCATAAACGTCTGTAGATGGCAGCACATTCACTCACTCACAAACTCACTCACAAGTGAAGCTAATATAAAGAGTACGGTATAAAACGAACGACCTCGATGTCAAAGATTACCGACACTGTCTCGTTCGCACATTTCAATTGTACATACACATATGTCATTTAAGAAAAAACTTAACATGACTATTAACCAGCAGAGACATAAAAAACAAAATGGATGACACCAACGACACGTGACCCCCAGAAACGACGAAACAAAAAAAAATAAGAGTAGAAAAATAGAAAGGATTTTTAATCTCGTGTCGACTCGGAAGGCGTTGGATAGTCGTCGTCGTTGTTTCGTTGTTGTTGTTGTAAAAGACAAACTACAGTGACAAACACTGTTGTTGGTTTGCTACAGATGGCGACAAACAATCCAATTGCTGTCACCCACACAACTCTCGACGACGACGAGATTACGAACGAGACAAGACACACAAATTGCACACGACAAAACAAGCCGTTATAGAGCTAAGCCAAATGCAATAATGGACAAGAAAAAACAAACAATAATAAGAAAAGTAGGTGAATTTGGGGGGGAAAGGGGTTTCTTAGTGTTATACCCCCCCTTTACAAGAATGACACAAAAAAGAAGTAGAGAATAAAAGAAACGACACCTTGAAATGGAAGAAGCAGAAAAAATAGTAGTGAACCAACTTTCTTTTTAGGTTTCGAGTTTCATCACAAAAATAAAAACACACCAACAACCCCCACTTAGCCTCCATGTTTTTTTTATCCCCCACCTAACAACCCACAACAAAAGAGAATAAAAGGGATCAACTAAGTTACACTGAGATACAAAAACAAAGCGACCCCTAAGTTAAGCTTTCCAACAACAGAGAAATGTCATGTAAGAAAGCCCCCAATGATGGAGTTCACTTAACGCCACCATGATGGAGTTAAGTCAACATTTCAAAAGATGGACGTCAAAATCAATTTTTTTGGGTTTCAACGTCACGACATTAATAAAATACACGTTTCGGAATTAATTATAAAAAAATGACATTAAAAACTAACGACAAATTTTAATGGAAATTAACATTTGAAAAGCGTTAGACTTCCTGATCGGCCTAAAAGCTGTGCGGTAATAATTAACTTTAAAGTTGAGAAGCCATGTTTTTAAAAGGTCACTGGTCTTGGGGTAAACGAGTTGTCTTAATCGAAGAACAGTTTTCTTGAGAAAAACATATTTAAAAAAACAAAACATTTGCCATAAGAAATATCGTAATCTTGGAAGAAATATCGTTTGAAATAAGATAGTAAAAATATAATAGTACAAAATATTGTAAAAAAATAATATCATAAGAAATAATATCGTAAAAAATATTATAAGACGTATCATAGGAAATATCCTAAGAAATATCGTAATTTTGTAAAAAACATCGTATGAAATAATAATCGTACAAAATATAAAATATCGTAAAAAATGATATCATAAAAAAATAGTATCGTAAGAAATATCGTAAGACATATCATAAAAAATATCGTTAAAAATATCGTAATTTTGTAATACCTATCGTATGAAATAATATCATAAAAAAACTATAATCATACAAAATATCGAAAGAAATATCGTAAGACATATTATAATATCGCAAGAAATATCGCAAATTTCGCAAGAAATATGGTAAACAAAATAGTATCGTAAGAAATATTTCGTAAAAACCAATATCGTAAACAAAAAATGTTAAATAATAATATCGTAAGACATATTATAGAAAATCTCGTAAGAAATATCGCAAGAAACAATATCGTTAAAATAATAATATCGTAAGAAATATTGTAAGACATATCATAGGAAATATCGTAATAAACGTCGTAATATCATAAGACATATAGTAAAAAATAATATCGTAAAAATTGAAATTCACCCGAGCTCATATACAGGGTGGCACTAAAAGCCATACTACAGTTCGAATAGTTAACGAGTTTATACAGGGTGTTCGTGAAAATGTCTAATCCAAAATAACACAAATCACAGTGAACTAATTTCAAAAATAATTTCCAAGTGGCAGGAACAGAGTTTCCTGTCACCTTTCTTTTTAATGCGGATCACACTATCCCATTTTTTATTCAGACATCACCCCTAAAAAAATATTTTTTTTTAAAAAAAAACGTGAAAATCTTGTAATATTCTGTAACGATGTAAGAAGCTCGTGAAAGACTTTTAGTACGACCGGAAAAAAAAATCTGAGGATATCCGCACCTTTTCTTCAACTTTTTTCTCAACTTTCCCTTATAGTATATCCAATCCCACGTCAAAAGAGACCTCCAACATGGCGGATTATTTCCCTTCGTAAATCTTTTTCCTTCTTCTCCCTACCAACACATTCCTACCATTTTCTTCTTATTTTTTTTTTAGACATACCCTAATATATCTACTTATATATATAAAATTCGACTACGTGGAAATAGTAGTGAAAAAAAAAAGGGAGGAAAAATGGTCGTTTTTGGCTCGAGATGGAAGCTGGTGAAGAATGGAAGGCGTGGGTGGATAGGAAGTGGAAGAAAAAAAGAAGGTGAGACAGGTGTCGCAAAAACGACACAAAAGGCGTGCAAGTTGGAATGTCCGTCATTCCGATGCATGTGAAGAAGTCTCGCAAAATCTCGCGGTACTTCCCGCAACCCGGAGCCTTTCACGCGCCAATGCTAATGAGATGGGGTCCCTGTTTTTTGTGTCTTATGCCTTTAGGATAAAAGCTGCCGACAACCTCTGTATATATGT
>JAQIWH010006297.1:0-13066 GCA_034695005.1 Cryptops parisi
GTGTCTATCTGTTTCTGTGCCTCTTTCCGTGTCAATGTTTTCATGACAACAAGTAAAAACAAAACAAACGTAACCATAACATAACATAATGAATGTTTTACCATACCAACATAAACATAAGCAGTAACTGATGAGATAAACAAAACGCTAACCAACATGAGTTAAATCAAACAATTATGTTTATAAATTAAATCAGTTGCATCCCGTCATTTTTGACGGGCGTACAACTAGTTGTTTAATAAAATAGTACCAAAAATAAATTCAATGTGCGATTGATAAAGCTATGGTAGTTTGTGAAATCTGTAACTTATCACTCCGATGACGTCATATCATCTACTTTTGCCAATGCTAATTTTGACTCCGCCCACTGGAATTAAACCTATGTTTCGTTTCCTCAAATAATTTTAAACTTACATTTTCTAGTGTCACTTCTACAAGTGGCAAGAAAGGGTTAAAGGGCACTTTGTATAGAAGCAGGAAGTGTCAAATTTGATGTACCATTTTTTTTTTGGAACCATGTTTTTTTTAAGACGCCATGTTTTTATTTTTATGTTGTTAGAAGATGAGTTGGAAAAGCCGAAGGCGGTCAATTGATCTTGAGCAACTGTCAAGCGTTGTAAACCTATCTTGGTTGCTGTTAAGCGAGGTCATTGGTCAACGAGTAATTGCGAGTTGTGCATAATTAATGGTTGTTTTTTTTAGAACCACCTGTTTGCAAAGATGAGCCCATATATTTGCACTAAAGTTACTGGTATCAACTGTAAGACTAATTTATACTACATGGAAAAATGTAACATTAAGAAAGAATGATTCTTATCTAACAAGTTTTTTACATCAAGTAGTTCAAAAAGTATTACGTGTAGTTACGATTGTAGTTACAACAAAATGTAATGTCAAGTGCGGTAATATTACAAAATACTAGTAAAAATGCAAAGTACCAAAATGGTACTTCCAAAGTATCCAAACATAAAGTACTAATGATGTACCAAATACCATATTTCAAATACTGTACTAAGTTACCAACATTGTAACGTAACAACAAGCTAAATATCAGATTATCAACATTGTAAAGTACCAAGTACAAACGATGGTAAACTACCAAAGTACCGATAATGTAAACGCTAAGTTACCATCATTGGAAAGTACCAACAAGCTAATTAATTACCAACATTGCAATGTACCAAGCGCCAACAATCTAAATACCAAATTAACAAACAATCCAAAATTTCAAAAATCCAACACCTAAAATTAAAATCTGCACAAATAAACCAAGATACCAACAATCTGGGCACCAAGACTACCAAAATCTAAAACAAACAAAAAATACCAATAATCTAAAGTTCCAAAGTACCAACACCATAACCAAAAGATATCAAAGAATGTTGAAAATAATCAAGAATTAAAATTCAAAGTAGTACCAAAGTACTAAAGAATACAAAATAAATTAACAACAAACCAAAATTTCAAAAAGTCCAACACCGTAAGTAGGCCTATATCAAAATCTAAAAAATAAATAGAATACCCACAATTTTAGTATCATACCAAGAGTACCAAAATCTAAAAAAACAAGAGTACCATCAATCTAAAGTTCCAAAGCACTAGCAACATAAACCAAAAAATACCAAAAAATATCGAAATAAATTCAAGGTATCAAAATAGTAAAGAATCAAAGGATAATGCAAACTAGTACCAAAGTACTGAAGAATTCCAAAATATCAATCAGCAACAATCCAAAATTTCAAAGGTCCAACACCGTAGGAAACCAAAATCTAAAAAAGTACAAAGTACAAAACAATGTTGGTACCAAGTGTACCAAAATCTAAAAAGATACCAACAATTTAAAGTTCTAAATCACGAACACCATAAACAATATATGAATGCAAAGTACCGTACGAAAATAGCAAAGAATAAAAAGATAGTAGTACCAAAGTACCAGGAAGTAGTATCATATCAAAGAATATAATAAAAAACACCAAATCAATTAACGATCAAAAATTCAAAAGTCCAACACCGTAAGGTACCAAAATATGAAAAACAAGATACCAAACAATTTTGGTATCAAGAGTACCAAAAATCCAGAAAACCAGATACCAACAATCTAAAGTTCCAAACACCAAAGATACCACAGAATATCGAAATAAATGCAAAGCACCAAAAATAGTAAAGAATCAAAAGATAATGCAAAGTAGTAACCAAAATACCAGGAAGTAGTATACTAAAGTACTAAAGAATACCAAAATACCAATTAGCAACGTGCCAAAGAGTGCCAATACGATTCGTACACCAACCAATTAACATAATTTCTCATCAACATCATATCCCTTTTCGGTCGATAAACACCTTTCGAATCAAATCATTGTCGGTTCAAAAACACCAATTATGAAAACCATAATCGCCTATATTACCATACAAAAAACACTACAAGTCTTAAACCATATAATTCCATCCACGTAAATGGAAGTTTTCCAGCATCTTCCGTTTCAGCGTTAATCAACGCTTCGCTACTCGTTATATACTCCAAGTACCTACTTCGAATATTAATGAGCAACTCTAAACACTTCCAAAAATTCTCCCCTTAAGGGTCAGAACCATTTTCGAAAGGTTTATCGAACTATTCGATCATCCGAAAGAGGTTCGATCGAGATGATCGATAAGATTACGTCTCTTGGAACACAATGAAGAGACATTCCCAAAACATCCTATAATAAATATACGTACAACGTTTTTATCCAACAGTTAAATCAACCATGGGATATGCTTACCATATCCAAAGACTTCAGTCTTTTCCATTTCATAGATCTTTTCTATTCCATACTTCGGATATGTATTTTCATGTTTGAAACTCGTGTTTACACAACAAATGAAAACCATTGTGAATCTCACTTTTCATCCGCTCGGGTCAACGTAATTCCGAAGTGCAAGCACAAAAATTCATTTTCATTAGGTCACACTATAGAAATCATTTTCTTTTCATACCATTAATAGCACATAATACAAAAAGCAACAAAAACTTTTTGAATGGCATTGTCACTATGAAAGACCGCCATCGTCATCATCGTACAACAAACACTGCAATGCAATCAATGTTTACGTCTAACTTAACACTATAAAAACAAACCTGATCCCCAATTACATTTCGTTCAACATTATAAACCAACACTTTTCTCAAACGTATAAAATACTTCAAAACACAACTGAACTTGGTACCAAATTTGGCCACAAAGCACAGCATTCCAATTCGCCTTAAAAATTTTAATTGGCGAAAAGAGTTGAACTCAATCATGAAACCCCCTTGTCGAATGTTTTATAAGCCATCAAATGGCGATAATGAATAATAAATATTCGAATTCCTTTCGCTGCTCGATAACGACCACCTTGACATTTAAAAAATTGGATTTTCAAGTTGACTGAACTTTGGCTCACCTCATCCGAAGTCTACTTTCTCGACATGTTCCGCGGCACGTGTCTTCGTCAACCTACAACAATAAAAAAAAATCATATAAATAAACTTGCACACAGGGTGTCTGAAAAAGAACTCCGAAATGAAATCTGTTTTCGATACTTTTCTGTTAACTGAGAAGCCGCTTGTAGCGCTGGTGGACATGTTGTTTTTAACTATAATCTTCTAGTATACCTATACTATAATACACTGCTCACAAAAATTGGAGGATATTTCAAAATGGTATGAACATTTTGAAATATCCCCTAATTTTTGTTAGTATAACTTTAACTGTAACCTTATAGTTACTTAGTACTGTTTAAATAACCAAGTGTATATGGGTATAGTGTTTAGTTTAGTTAACAAAAAATTAAACACTTAATAATTTTTCGTTAATCATAAAATTTAAATACTTTTTTGTTTATCCGACCTAAACTGGAACCTATATCCAAGCGCCACAAGCCAGTCTCTCGGTTAACAGAAAAGTACCCTATTTTCTATTTAGTTAGACCACCTTTGATGGTACTTTTCAGCATATTTGTGAAGCTATAAGTTTTTTAAGCATATTCTTTGTATAATCATAAACAGATATATTGTAGACACATACATAATGCAAAGAATCTATTTTCGATTTATGCGAATCAAAACTTATGCGATTTTTGTGTAATTCGGTATTCAATTTAAGCATGTTTTGAGTAATTGCATTTTTGATTTCTGTAAGTATCGGTTTATGGTTTTAACCCCAGTAAATATTTCTAGTAAATTACGAACGAATAAATTAAAAAGTAACGGACCGAGGGAACTTCCCTGCGGTACGCCACAATTCACCCCTATTTCTTTCGAGGATGTGCCATCTAGATCAACATATCGTTTCCTTTATTTATATCTGCGATTATTTTGTTTACATTGGACTTATGCAGTTTTTTATTAAACTCATGTCTCGTTTTATACGTTTTGGTACATTGAAATATATTATTCTCATAAACGACTGTAAATAGCAGTATACGTTGTTAAATTCTGGGTATAAAAGAAACAACCTTTTTTAACCTTCAGGAATAAAGTTCATCCGATACAATATCTGATTGTAACCAAGCCAAGCCAAACCAATTATGGTTTAAAAACCAACAGTTTAAAACCAATACTAGTTTAAAGAAATGCCATCAGCAAATGGTTCGCATTTCGATTGTGCAACAGGGGTGATACCGTACGCTTCCAAATCAACAACCTCAAGGCAGCAAACGCGTGATAAATTTCCGTTTGTTGAATAAACAACTTGGCACTTTTATCAGATTTTAAACACAAATGAGCATCGAAAACACCATTAATATGAAAGGTTGCTGTCTCACCCCTTAACGTCCCACGCACAAACAGCAGGTGTTACTTTGAGGTTAGACCTTTGGCTATGCAGATTAAGCTTTGCGGCGAGAGGGAATTTTATCGCCAACTTTTTTGATGATCCATACAACGAACACCCCGAGATAGATTCAATTCGCAACGTCGATCATACCTCAAGGGAATTACATATTCGAAAGACAAGTTAAAATGAAACGAGGTACTGTCTACCTTTCGGACAGGCCCATTTGTCATTTCAAGTCAACCGTTGAAAATTTCACTTGCTGCATTTATGTATAAGTATACATAATCACTTTACTCGTATCCTATTCTAACATTTTTATAGGAGTTATTGTACTTTCCAAATTCAGTGTTAAAATTCGTCCAATGCTCGAAAGTAACGGCATACTGTAAAAACAAAATTATTTCTTTATTTATTACCGTTTAACATACAGTATATCATTGTAATTCCATCTACTGATCTTGTTCAACATAAGTCGAGTTTCGAATTACTCATTCGGAAAACATGTTATACAAGCGAATACTTGTGTTTCACTTTTCAACAAGTCCATTCATCATTTTCCAGAATGTCAACGTTGACCTATGTTGTATTTATGTATAACAAGTAGATAACCCGTGCTGTAGCATGTAAAAATATTGTTTGCACCCACGTTATGCTTGTTATGGTTTTCCCTGTGTGCAAAGTGGGTTGTCAATTGTTGTCATGGAAACATTATTCCACGGACAGATAGAAGCGCTTGCCTTTTATAGTTCAATTATTACTGTATAGTTTAATGTGCGCAATATCATGATTTACACAATAGTATTGGTAAGTTATTCTGATGCTTTTTCGGTGTTATTTGGTGTTAAAAGATTCTCGATACTCTTGAATAAAATAAAACAAACATTTTCATCATAGTTTAAAAATGCATCATCGTAATCGCATCTACTAAATGTAATGTACAGCATACTTGGAGCCTTGAATTACATATTCGAAAGATACGCGTCGACAAGTACTACTCGTATTTCGGTTTTGAACACTCGACAAAAATTCATACGACCATAATTCAGATATTTGTTGACAGTCCAAAAGCGAAATATGACACTAGTACACGTTTTCTATGTCGTCGTTCGAATATGTAATTCAACGCTTTCGACGAAAACCGATCACTCATTTTCGGCAAGAATCAGAAATGCATTGATGTCAATAATTTACGTTTCATTTCAAGTTTTCTTTGTCTGTAAACACTGTCCGTTTTATTTTAAGTTTTCTCTGTTCGTTCGTTATGGATACGTTTACTAGTAAGTAGAAGGCTGTGTTCACAACTTCATCAATTTACCGCCAGGATAATTCATTGACCTAGAAACGTACTCCACTGCCAGCGTTGATTGCCGATGCCTAATTGGCCAATGTCATGCCTCGCGCCAGATTTGCCAATATCTGTTTAATGTAGTTGTTATGGCATCAACTGAAGCTTCAACCTCATTTTAAGACTTTTATAAAGTAGAACTATAAAAATAAATTAGTCTTAAGCTTGGTATACATTTAACGTTTTGTCGTCAGTCCGGCATGAAGAGATCAGTTTGACAAATGAGATAAGACTACTATTCATTTAGTTTCATGCAATTTTTCGAACTTGTCCGTACCGTTTTGTCTGTGCAATCTGGCATGATCATGAAAAACTGACGACAAAAGGTTGTAGACCATGCTTAACAGTAAGTAACTAAGTCGTACGATCGTGTTGTTCACAACTAAATCTTTTGCAGCAAGATTCCAGAATGATCCATAAACGTTCCACTTTGAGTGCTGAATGATTTGCCGATTCCTGATTGGCCAGTGTCATACAACCTCAGTCTAGGCTTTTATAGAGTAAATATGTTCAATACAGCATAGGCTTCAACCTCAGTCTCTAGGCTTTTATATATAGAGTACCAATAGGATAGCTTTCGTTCATTGAACTTGATAATTTTGATATGCCGACACAACTCATTCTTAGGTAGGTTTTAGGCTCAATTTTATAATTTTTTATTAGGCAGGCTGACAAATACATCCTTTGTAATTTCGTGTTTATTTGTGTATTGACTTTAAAGGAAGTTATTAATAACATAACAACAACAAAAAAGACAAAAGATGAATATCTTTTGTTTTAGTTCACTTATTGTTGCCAACAAGGTGTCAACAATATCCTTATTGTTATTGATCCAACGTGTCATTATTTGAAAGCACTGACACAAATTTCGAAGCTTTCACGACTTCCATCTCTAGATACTTGCAAACTTTTTATCTCTAGCTAGATACGATATGTGCCGTTTATACAGTGTGTATTACAAACGAGCGCATCCAATTGTTGTGATTCTTTTCAAGATCATTCACCTTTTTGCTGTTCACTTTGGTTCCTAGAGGCGAATACAACTACAAAAACACTCGTAAACATAAACTCGTAAACTCGCAAAGTCACCGATTGGGCACTGGATCGTATGGAATTTTTCAAAATGGAATTACGGCATTTTTGTTTAACGGTATTTATATCGTTAATCGGGAACGGGTGTTACCCGATCTCGTATTTCAGTTGTCGTAAAGTATTATTTTTGAAAGCCGTGAAGAATCGACAAGTGATTTGTATTGCTGACGTAGAAAAATTGCGAAAAACTTTGGTAATAACGAAATTTCACGTCGTTAACCCGCATCCAAATGTTAACTTGGACGAAACCGAAAAAGTTCAAAATCTTATTTAGCTACTTTATCAAAGATGAAAAAACAGACGGTAATTAAAAATTGGATAAAAAGCCATTCCGTAATGTTGCCTCATGTATATGTCACACGCAAGATTTTTGGTCTGGCAAGTCGAGCAATTTGTGAAAACTACTGTGGTGTCACACAGTTATTCACAAAATTACACGAATTGCCACAAAAAAAATTGTGTGTGACGGGAGGCTTTTAAAAACTTTTGATAATAGCGAAATTTCACGTTGTCAACCCGCACGCAACGGTAACAAAATAGAAACAAAATACATTAAAAATGCTTTTTAAGAATACGCGTTATACAAAATTTCGTTTTATGCGAATTTAAATTAATTCGAGTAACGTGATATTCGATTTATGCGAGTTTTGAGAAATTCCATTTTCGAGTACTGCAAGTTTCGATTTATGCAAATGTTAATCTGTATGCGAATTTCAATTTATGTGAATTTAGATTAATTTGAGAAAAAAAATTGGTAATAACTAAAATTCTATACTGTTACTATGCATCTGTCATTCAAACAAAAATTGAAAAATAAAATCAAAACGCTACTACATCAGTGTTGAAAAAGCACAACAATTTGGTGATGTTGGAACATTTCTTAGAAACTTTGGTAATAGCAAAATTTCACATTATTAACACGCATCCAACTGTTACTCGGACAAAATTGCAAGAAACAAAATTTGCCAAAAATACCACTTCATCAGCGTTAAAAAAGCGGAAGTTTTTTCAACCGAAAAACTTAAATCGTTGATCTTCATGCTTTTTCCATATAGTGTTCCGTATTAACCTCACGTGAACTTAACAAATGCAAAAAATAAAAATCGTTAACCGAACAAAAAAATCAACGTATTAATTATAAAAGTGATTAGTCATTGAGAAACAAAACACCCGTTATGCAAAAATATGAAACAAAAAATCGCGTTATAACGAGGATTATGCAAAATTAACATTTTTTTAGTTGAAAAATTTTGTTTAACTTTTTTTTAACTAAAAAAAAACATAATATAAAATGAAAACTATAAAATAATAAAAGTATCAATTACACACATTTTGTTTTATGATACGAAAAACAATGAAACACTTTACGCGATAAACATCTTAAAAACAAGAATCGTACGTTTCGATTCATCTTAATCATCACCATTGAAAATAAAATATAAAAATATATATAAACATACATATATATATATAAAAAACGATACCACAACACGTCAATGACTGGGTGAATATGCAATTTAAGTTTCGTACTTCTTCCTGTTTTCCTTTTATCTCGATTTAGCTTTTTGACCGGTAATGGTACTTAATTCGCTCCGATTGTCAACGACTATTATTATGTTTTGTAAAGTAAAAGTTAAGATTCGAACATTTTCCTTTCTATACTAATCGGTGAACCAATAATAATAATAATAATATAAAAAAAAAACTAAAAGAAAAATACAATGACCGTTTACCAAGCAAAAAAACCGAACAAAAAACAAAATGGCGTCATTACGAGAAAAACCACCTATTGAGTGAATTCAAAACTAATTTTTGACACATTTGCGATATTAACAAGTTGTTTACAAATTTCCGTTAAAGCAACAAAAATACAATTACCGAAAAACAAAATAAATGAAAATTTTGTTAAAAAATGAAAACATCGCGTTATAACGAGGAAGCTCAATTGTTGAGTGAACTGAACACTAATATTGAGACATTCGTGTCATAAGTTCTTTATAAAATATATTAATTAATAAAAAAATAACAAAAACGTAATGACAAAAAAAAACAACAACCAAAATCGCGCTAAAACGAAAAATTCGCGTTATAACAAGAAACCCCACCTATTGAATGAACTGTAAACTAATATTGACACTTTTGTGCTATTAATATTACTATCTTTCTTATATGAAATTTCCGTAAAATAACAACAAAAAAAATCCAATTAACCCCCCCCCCCAAATCGCGTTATAATGAGGAAAAGCACCTACCGAGTTTACTGTAAACTAATTTTTTGACATATTAAAAATTTCTTCATAAATTCTGCTAAATAATAAAACACAACAAAAATAAGTATCTAACAACAAAAATTGCGTTAAAACGAAAACAAATCGCGTTATAACGAGTGAATATTATTACTATTACTATTGAGTGAATTGTAAAATAATATTGACTCCATCATGCTATTGACAACTTCCGTGTCTAAAATTTTCGTAAAATAAAAATAACCAAAATGCACAATGACCATTCCCCCCCCCCCCTCAAATCGCTCGCGCTAAAACGAGAAAAACCCACCTTTCTCAAAACATTTCCGTTAAAATTATAAAACCAACAAAAAATGCAATATGTTATAAATCAAATTGCAATGATCATTTATATAATCAAAACAAAACAAAATGGCGTCGTAGCGAGGAGAACCACCTATTGAGTGAATTAAAAACTAATTTTGACACATTCGTGACATTAATATCTTCCTCATAAAATTTCCTTAAAATAATAACAATATAAAAACAGAATAACAAAAAAAAATCGCAATGACCATTTCATCAAACATAAAAAATCGCGTTATAACGAGGAAAACTACCTATTGAATGAATTGAAAACTAATATTGAATGTGACATTAATAACTTCCTTATAAGTTTCCGTTAATGACGTTTCCCGTACTAAATAAATAAAGTAAACCAATGACATACCATGTTATTTTTTATGCATGATTTGTTGGACACAAGTTATGTAACGATGACGTTAAATAGTGCATATTAAAAAATGTTATTTTAACATCACGGTGATGGTAAAACAACCAATCAAAATTATTTAATATTCAAAATGGTTCATCGTGCATAAAATGCAACAGTTCAATGGTCGTAAAATGTAAACGTTAAAAATCGTGTTAAACGAAGAATAATTCCTGAAATCGCATTAAGCGAGGATCGAAATTGAGTACACCCTACTCTATGAAAGCGTGGAATGAGGTTGAAGCCTCAGTTGTCATAACAACCACAGTAAACAGATACAACAGTGCCGATCTGGTGCGAGGCATAACATTGGCCAATCAGGAATCGGCAAATCAGAACTGAAAGTTGTGAGTTTCTAGGTTTCTATGCGTATTAAAAACGCATAAAATAAGAACCGCATAAATAATAAATCGCATGATTCCAATGTAAAAAAAAAATCGCATAACTTATATAAATAAATTAATCGAAAATTGCATAAATCAAAAATAAAATTATTTATTCAAAATTCGCATAAATCGAAACATGCAGAAATCAAAAATGGATTATTATTTTTTGCATTATTTATGTAGGAATTATGCATTTCTGAAAGCTTTGTTTCGTTTTATGCGAATTTAGATTTACGCAATCTTTAAGTAACTAGACATTTGAATTAAAAACACACTTTGCACACAATGAAAACAATAGCAACCATAACATGAGTGCAAACAAAGAATATCTTCTCGTGCTATAGCACGGGTTATCTACTTGTATATATTATATAATAGTCTAAAAAAATTGCTTACGAATTCATGTCAACGTATCAACACAATTGAAATCATAATAGTCGATTTCTCAACTCAAATGGTCATCGAACTTCTTACAAAACATGTTTCGAATGTAAAGAAAATAAAAAAAAATCGATACAAAAATTAATTTATCGATACTTTTTTATGTTAAAGATATATTTCAAATCTCCTAATTAATATGTAATCTCGATAATTAAGGTATCGATGACAAAAACTTATCAACATATCATTCAACCCGTTCAACCTTTTTTGTTCTTGGCTGAATGAGAAAAGTGCAAAGACAGTTCACGATGTTGTCACCAGGTGGCGCCAATTTTCAGCAAAGAGTTTTCTTAGCCACATTGGCGCCAATTGAAAAATTTCAACAGAAAATAAAAATGTCTTCCGCCAAAAAACTCAAAAAAAATATATATATATATATATTATACGGAAAAAATACTAATAAACATCAACACCACCTGGAGCCATATTCAGAAAAATGAAAAATCGCGTGACAGGATAATTGCAAATGGTTGACATATTATTCCGAAATAAGAAATTCCTTATCAATTTTAGAAATTTATATTCCATTAATAATAAAATATCGATTACGTATTTTGTAAATATATTAATTGAAAAAAATAGTACAAAAATAAATCAATTATTGGTTAGTTATTCCACTAATTGCATTTAAATGTGTTTGAAAACTTATATCCATTAATATAAGTAGATTTCTAAATTTCAATTACCAAGAAAAATCGTTCGAAAAAGTTGATCAATTATATCGATTAGTTATTCTTTTTCATTAAAAATTTAAAAAACCCACCAATCAAAAACTCGTCCATTTTATACTGATTCAGTAGAAGTTCGAGACCTTTCCTGTTTTGAGCCCTCCAGGGTTTGTTTTGCAGGTTAGGAAAAAAAGCAAAAACGATATTTAATGTATGATTCGTTTATTTTCCTAACCTAACCTGCAAAACAAACCCATAACCAAGTACAAGCAAGTAGCATTGAAGTGCTAGCCTAAACAGGAAAGATCCGAAGTTCGGTATATCCGACATTCTTGATCTAGCGGCACATTACCATAAGACTGACATCATCCTCCCTCTGGTTCTAGCGGTATATTTTTATCATAAAACCAATAACACCCCTTCCTTCTGGTTCTAACGGCACATTTTATTTAGCTCAAAAAGTTTTAGAATTAACCACTGGTTGGGACACTCAAACCAAAATAATTTACTTTACACAACCAACAAAAAACACTACAAACTTTTACAATTTGTTGTAGTCCATTACCATTTAACATTCCGAATTCGTCCCGATTCGCTAGGTTTCGACATCATCGATTCTGATAAACAACTCGATACAAACACAAAAAAAAACCCCACTTAATTTGTAAACATGTCTTATCTCTAAATGTTACATACCTTACGTTATTGCAAAAAAATTCATTTGCATTTCAATATCCATTTTTAAAAGCGGCTGAATCGTGCTTATCATTCGCAACTACGAAGACAACCCTGCTAATTGGATGTCATGACTAATCGGTGAAAAGACGAATGACATTTCAACCAAATTTTGACTCCATTACTTCATTGTACATTAAGCTTAAAAAAAGAAGATAACAAAACTGTGATATCAAACACTTATTAACAAAAAATAACCCAACAAGAAAACCCCGATGATAATCATCTTCGTGTACTTTCCAGAAGACTATACTTATCCCACCTGTGATGACACGATGATTAATGAACCATCTTAACTTTTAAATTGCTTCCAACTATATCGACTAAATACTCCATTAATCATGAACGAAACGGGGATGACAACCAACCAACGTTTCGCGCCAATTGGTTTGTCGAATCAACACGATGGTTGTATTTTTGCATTTCATGCTTGTAAAAGAAACTTTTGTTTATTGTGTTTGGAATAAAAATATAAGTTTGTGTATATTCATATGCATGAAGAGCAGCAACTCCAAAAAAATAGAAACTACAAACGTGAACTTATCACGAACGCCGCCTAGTGTGAAAACCGTGCACCGAGCACAAATGCTCTTTTGCTCATTTTAG
>JAQIWH010006298.1:0-13065 GCA_034695005.1 Cryptops parisi
AGACTATTTTGATATAAAAACAATCAAAATATTTTTAAAAAGTCTCACGGTTGAATTATGGCCTTTAATGGGTTAAAATGTTTCTTTATAATGGTGACCGGCATGTAAAAATATAACAAACAATTGAGTAAAAGGCATATAACATAAAATTAAAATTTTAAATTTAATAATTTTTGTTTTAAAATTGATAGTAAATATATTTTCGAGTCTATTGTGGAAGCAGCTTTTCAATTCACATGCTAATCGTTTTAGGTTTGCGTATCGTAACCAAATTGTTAGATAACGATATTTCATCTAACAATTTTGTTACGATACGCCAACCTAAAATCGTTATGCAACGAACATGAGATCACTATCATTCATTGAGAAGGTGTATGCATAATTTACACATAGCTTTTCCTAAAATACAACGTGTTCACAATGAGATCTAAACATTTGGTAACTCCACTATTTTTTCATATCAGGTTAGACAAATGTGATGCTTGATGGAACCGAAACAGAAATTCAAACTTTTGTTGTGCGTGTCAGAGCTACAGTGTGGCAGTCAGTCATTTCCCAAGATGGAGCGTCTGATCGACTGAGAACAAGACGACGACCGATTGCTCGTTGTGGTGTGGTATCCTTACAATAATTTTGTAAGTGTGTGTCATCTCAGACTCCTCAAACCGTAACAAATATGGCAAAGCAATATGAGCTTTAAATAAATAACTGTAACAAATGTTGCGAAGCAACATGAGTTAAAACAATGAATTACAAAAATAAAAACTTTTCCATCATTTTGACGGAATACATGCTGGTGAAGAAATAAAATATGAAACATGAAACAAGATTCAAACAACTAACAACTCAACCATAGACAACAAAATGAACAATTCATCCTAATTTGTTGACAATTTGACGCTGCTTTGAAATTGGTTGGTGAACGAGTGCGTGGCAAACACGTGGTTTTTTCGTTCATTTTTGTTCGAAAAATTTAGAATTATGAAAACATTTTGAAATGAGACATTCTAAAGTAACTCCAATTTAAAAATTTTAAACGTTTCTGGCAATGTTTCGACAAGATGAAATGCTACAGAACACGTGTCGTGAGTTAGACTACTTCCTAGACATTCTTCGTGTCACAGAGGTGTCCATGTGGAGGTGTATTGTCGTCGTATTTTTATTTTTTATGAAACTAGAAGGCTTATTACCATCTGCATATTTAGTCATGATTATATTCGTTTTTAATTCCAAACTTTATGTGATTAAAATGTTTACATTTCATGTGTATTATTTAAAACGTTAACTCTTTGAAACTAAGAACCCTTAATTGAATTTGGACTCCGATATAGTGTATGAAAACAGGCAATGTTAGTCGCAAACATCAACTGTTATGACCAATAATTTACTTGATCTAAACAAAGAAATAAATACTGTGTCAATAACTCACAATTTTGTAACTATAATTTAGTATGTGCAAATGTAGTACACGTTTTGAAAGTCAATGAAACATATACATATTAGTTTCAAATTTAATTATTGAACGTAATTGAACTTAATTTATTGAACATAAATAATATTACGCAAGATATGAAATTATATTATTAAAAACAAAATAAAACAGTGTTCGTTGATGCAGATCGTCACAAAAATTTAATATTAAATCTTGTGAAATATGAAATGCAATGGCATACGATTCATATTCATTGCGTTGATACAGCATTCACAATACGATAACTGAACATGGCTAATCTTTCAACGTGTTACAGTTGGAAGTTTGACCTCAATGAAGTGGATATTTATCCAAACGGAACTATAGTTCTTATGAATAATGTTCCTTATTCCTATGACAAATATAAAGTTTCTGGCGATAGTGTGTGGAAATGCGTCCTTTTGTGGAAAAGCTCCTTCCACTTTTATCGTACGGGGATTATTTAGCTGTGGCCAGTTGGATAATGTCTCAAATCTGCCTGTGTTTATCTATGATTGTGTATTTGTGCTGTCGTTCGCAATCTGAGGACTGCATGCCAGTTGTATTTCACATGATAAGCATGGCTCTATGTTACTTCATAAATACCGTCAAACAATTTTCATCCGGCTATCACATGAACCTGTGCAAAACACTCAACTGGGCGAATATATTTTTCTTCATTTGTCAATTTACCTGGTTAAACATTATTATATATGGAATCTTCAAGAAAGTGTTTTGTCTCAGGTATAATGGAACTAAATGTTCGCAAAAAATGCACTCATTGATTCAAAATCTCTACGGTTGGGGACTCCCAGCGATTCTAAGTGCAATGCTTTTCACTCTAAACTACATCGATATTTCTTCGAAACAATATAAGGAAGTGTGTATAATTTCAGCTTTAAAATCTCTTATACAGCTTACTATGTGGCAAGGAATTATCATTACATTAATGATCATCAACCTAGTTCTCGTGATCTGGATGGGAATAAATATGTACTACATCAAAAAACAAAACAGAGATACCAAACTTGTTAATTCTGATCACAAACAACTGTAAGTAAATCATTGTACAAAAATTAATCTTGCTTACCAAGTTTTAGTGATTTGCATTAAATGGCCGAAATTTTAAAACAAAATGCCATGCTTATTTACAGGGTGAGAGTATATGTTTTACTGCAATTATTACGAGAACCATTGGTGGTGGTATGAAAACGGTGATTGAACTTTCATTAAGTTTGTTGACCATGGGCAATCCAACGCAGTTACCAGAAGTGACTTTGAATATCATTTTTTCGATTATCCGATTTCTAACTTTTTCAATCTCAGACCTCATATGTACGTAATTAAAAAATTCGGAGGTATTCACGAAATAATGTCAACACACGAAAAATATCGAAAATCGACATGTTGAAACGATTTAAGAACAGCTTGTCAGCGAAGCCGCTACAAGCAGCTACAACAATGTTGGCCAACCTTGCAGCTGCCCCGGGTTGGCTTCGCTGACGTGCCGGTTTTGGATTTCCATATCTTCCGTTTCGTGTCTATTTTTTATTATTATTTTTTTATTTAACGAACAAACAGTGTTTAGCATATATCTGAATACAAAAGTATTGTATTTCTTAACGCATAAACTAATTTGAAATAACATGTGATTATATATAAGAGGATTTTTATATCAGTCATCCAAAACGAAGCAGATGATGAATAACAAAGTTTAAGGTTAAAATTGTAAAGAAAACTTGTTAAATCTTAAAAATTTTAAGCTAGGTTGTACCTTACATATTCGGCTATTTGTTTACTTATTACTCTATTGAAGTTCTGTGTATAGGTATTGGTTGGGATTAATTTCCTAATTTTGTATGGAATTTGATTCAATTTATGAAAAATAGTAAAGGGGTATTTATTGGTGATGGTTTTTTTAGTGTATTATTAATATTAAATTTGAAACTATTTGAAGTTGTGTTATATGTGCAGTATTCAGTGTATTTATGAAGTGGATTATTTTCATTGTATACAATTTGTGGGATTTCAATAAGACGATAGTAATAAATTAATCTTGGCAAAGTGGGGATCTTTAGAGTGTGGCATTTGTTTGCAATTGAGGTATATCTGGACCATCCATATAATATTCTCAATAAGTCATTGTAAGAGGTTTTTAATCTTCTAATTCAATATTTGGGTGCGTCAGACCATAGTTTTTCTATTTCGTGTGTTGACATTATTTCGTAAATACCTTCCTCTTTCCAAATCACACATGGGGTCTGGGGTACATATTAAAAAAATAAATAATCGGATAAACTTGAAAATGAAATTCCAAGTCACGTCCGTTAACTGCATTGGATTGCCCATGGTCGATATACCAATTGTTGTTCACTCATCGTTTCCATACTACCAATGTTTCTCGTAATATTTACTGTGAAAATAATAGTGCCTCACTCTGTATATACAGGATGTTCCTAAAAGGTCTAGTACAATTTGAACCACAGATGCTACGCATTAAGACAAAGCATTCTATCCTTATAAACCCCATATGAATGACCCTCGCCTCACCCCGTACTCGAACGTATTGGATCAAAACGTAACTTCACCCTGTGCTATATTTTGTGCTATAATTTATTGGCTATTTTATACCGCAATTCTAAATTAAGTGTAAACTAACTTTTCTAATTTATTTTTATTGTTTAATGTTGTTTTTACATAATTTTAATACAGTATTGTATTCTAGTTATTATGCGTTTTTCTAGGTATATCATTTGCGTGAAATTGGTGATAATATCCGGGGTCATCTGGCTAATCGATTTCGCAGGATGGCTATATTACCAAAATGCAAAAAAAGATGGATTTAACACGCAAGCCATTTTAGAAATAATCAGTGGATGGCAAGGAATTTGCCTTTTTGTAATATATGTACTGAATAAGTCAATGATAAAAGTGATCAAGAAACGTCTTTCAAGCAAATGAAAAAAAACTATGATAATAAAATATAAAATTTGAATAGCCAAGCGTCTTAAAAACTCGTGAAAATACCGCAAAACATGATCTTTATCAAATCAAAGAAAAACTACATCTTGACTTACGGAATTATGATATGGGGAGATGCTTCAAGTTATCGGATAATAAAACTTCTGGTTGCCTACTATCGGTTAACTCGAATCATATTCGGCTTAGGCCATTATCAATCTGTTACATCTTTTTTAGCTCACCTCAATTAACGATTCCCCAAATGATCCTCTTTTACCGGTCACTGGGAATCGGGAATGCAATTGGGTGCGATGATCATCCTTTACACTTCATTCATTATTGACTGGGTCATTGATAGAGTAAATACTCGAGAACACCCATCGTTGTTACTCTTTCTCCACTGCTCTAATTTTCTGGGAAATGATGTAATCCACTTTCCTTGTTACACCATCAAGACTGCCTTTCTACTGCAGGAAAATTCCAATTTGAGTGTTCGAATGAGTGTCCATTTTAGAAGTGTTCTTCATAAGCACATTATATATGGCATGTCATGTGCTATTTTTTTCCATCTATTTGTACACTTTTTTGTATCAATAAAGTACATTTTAATAATCGGCCTACAGTGTGTGCAAATGTAGTACACAAACGTAAGTTAACGAAAATTAAAGTTGCGTTTCAACTTTAATTTTCAAGATTTTTATTGTACATAATAATTTAGCACAAAATATGAAATTATATTATTAAAAAAAAAACAAAAACAAAAAAACAATAATTGTCGATGCAGAACGTCACAGAAACCGTGTATTGAACGTTTGTATGCAATATGATTCATATTCATTGTGATGGTACATCATTCACAGTGAAGATGGATAAACGTTCAATGTGTTACAGTTGGAAGTTTAAACTTGATGAAGTAAATATTTATCCAAACGGTACTTTAGTTCCCAAATATTATGATGCTCCTTGTCTATGAAGAATATGAATTTTCTCGTGATGGTGTATCAACATGCATACCGAATGAACTGCTTCCACTTTTACTGTATAGCTACTACATAGCAGTTACTTGTTGGATATTGCCACAAATGTTTCTTTGCGTGTCGATGATCGATAATTTGTCCACAAACAATGAACCGTATGCTAGCAGTGTTTCACATGCTAAGCATCTTTTTCTATTATTTCATCAGAACTGTAAATCAGTTTTCTTTTAATTATCCTTTTGAAGTTTGTAAAATTATCTGTTTTGTAACTTTGTTCTTCTTGAAGTGTCAATTAACCTGGTTAAACATCATAATATACGGCATCTTCAAGCAGTTTTTTTTTACCTTAAGCATGACAATGTGTTCGAATGTGACCGAAAAACAAATTTCTTGATTCAGAACTATTATGGTTGGGGGTTTCCGGCGTTGTTGTGTGTGGTGATAATCATGATAAATTATTTAAACGTTTTCGCGAAAGAAGGGTATAACAAAAACTTTTGTATTACCACTGGCCTGAAGAACAGAATTCAACTTCATATATTTCACGTTATAATCGGCATTTTCATGTTTTTTAATCTATTCCTGGTTATCTGGACAAGCGTTAAAATATATGTCACATCAAAAAACAAAACAAGAAACGTGGATTTGTCAGTGCTGTTCAGAACCAATTGTAAGTAAAACATGTTTATTTCAATTAACACTTATTTTTGTTTTAATATTTTACTTATATTTTTTGTACGTCACTTAAATAACCAACACACAATTATAAAAACGACCCAAGTACTGAATAAAAGTGAACCAATTCTGATAAATTACTTAATCAAAATTCATTATTTATAAAACTAATTTGTTATACAGTTATTCCTTGATTTGTTCAAGGAATAGTTTTTACGAAAACCTCGCGTAACTTAATTTCCACAAACTGAAAAGCTATCGATTCCTTTATTCGAACAGAATTTACATTACACCATGTACGAATTCTAAGTGAAAAATGGTAAAAACGTTCAATCACTAGAGTGCCACCTTACAAATCGCATAATAACAAATTTCTAGCGCATATAAGCAGTAACTGTTGTTCTTTAATGGTGGAATCGCATGTACTAAAACTTAAAAATAAAAATAATATTTTATGTTTCCTACTTCTTGTTGTTTTATTTGTTGTTATCGAATTTATTATTATTATTTATTATTTTATTTTACAAGTGTGAAGTGTGTGTTAAATTGGTGCTTATTGCTGGTGTCGTATGGTTTATCAATTTAGGAAGATGACTGTTTTATCCGTACAAGAAGATGATTTACACGCAAACCATCATAGAAATAATCAGTGGATGTCAAGAAATCTGGTTATTTGTTGTTTACATTCTAAATAATTTAACGTTGAAACTGATCAAACGACGGTTTTCTACAGCTTCGTTTAACTTAATAGCATATCCTAATAAATAGTCTATTTAAAGAGTATCTTATGTAAAGTATTCAATACATTTTATTTTAACAGTGGGGTTTAATTTTTTTCCGTTTGCAGGTAACAATAGTTCAGTTAGATTGTTGGAAATAAATGAAACGACAATGGATTCTGATCAAATGAGTTATTGTGTACAGCTTTTTAAATATGACTTAGTACCTACGACTCATGGTTTAGAATTTTAAAATGGTAGACCTTGAAAATATATTTCAAAGACAATGAACATAGCACAATCGGAAAGACCCCTCAAAATAATCTTATATTCCAAATTCGAAGTTTTTGTTATATTAGTTTTTTGAATATTCATAAGAACACTATTGGGACACCCTGTATATAAAACAACAACAAGTACTGTATATTAATCATGTATGTGATGTTTCATCAGATACAAAAAACCTTTGTTCACCAACTTATTACATGCATGAATGGACTCTATTAGATAAGCTAAAAAGTATAGAAATTAATAATGACCAGTCACCCGTGTAACGATTCTCCAACTGGTAATGATACCCTGCTACGTGAAGGTGGCGTTTTACCAACAGATAAAAAGACTAATACTGCAGTTTTGAACAAGCCACTCTAGCTGCGACGTTTCAAAGAATTATATAATGTTTTAATAGCTCATAGACACGATTAGTTAAAGGGATACAGATATGAAGGTTATCTTTTCTCCAGATTCATGTTACGTTTGGAAACTGGAATTGAAAGATTTCGACGTCGATACTAATGGCACATTGATTTCCAAACATTATCCAAAACCATACGTATTAGACATCAGCCAATTATCTAGTAACGTGGTGTGGACTTGTATACCTGATGAACTTCTGCCAATGCTACCTTATGGAGATTATCTCGCTCTCGTCGGTTGGATATTATCCCAGTTTTTTCTTTGTGTGTCGAGCATAGTGTATATGAAATGTCGCTTCAACGCTACCGATTGCATGCCTGTGGTATGCCACATGATGAGCATGGCTTTGGTTTACTTTTTTGGAACCATGAACCAATTCTCGTCCAACTACTCGCTGAAACTGTGTCAGGTCTTGTCATTTCTTGCCCAAGTCAGTTTCATGTCACAGATATTTTGGCTGAACATTCTCGTGTTGGGGATATGGAAGCAAATTTATTACATCAGATACCGATTTGTACAATCGGTGAGCAACACTGCCAGGAAATTTTGGTGTCAAGTTCTGCATGGTTGGGGTGCACCGACATTAATATGCGTTAGTATCGCCTTACTGAACTATGCTGACATTCCGATGGCAAGTAGTAGTTACGACAAAACATTTTGCATGACGGCGCTGTTCAAATATGCCATAGAATTGCATTTAATTCATGCCGTGAATGCAATTTTTATGCTAATGAACTGTGGACTTATCATCTCGACCAGTGTCAATATATATCTAATCAAGAAAGCAACTCAAGAGCACGGATTCGTAAGTCCTGTTCAAAAGCAGTTGTAAGTGCAAAAAAGATTGTCATTATTCTTTGTACTTTTTTGTTCAAACATTTTTGCATTATATGATTTACAGATACGGAGCTTGTGTAAAGCTGGTACTGATATCTGGATTCACCTGGATAATCGACCTGGCAGGATGGGAGGCATTTCCACACACGACAAAAATTTACATACGAACTATCATAGAGATAATTTGCTCGTTTCAAGGAGTCTGTCTGTTTGGAGTGTACGTACTGAGTGGATCTACATTGCGAAAATATAAGCAACGTCATCCATCAAATACGTCAGGTGTCAACAAGTTTACAACCAAATGTCCATTATAGAGGATGAACTAAATTTATTTGTAGACTTCTCTATTGCTTAGAGAGCAAGTTTTTTTTTTTTAAAAACTTTATTAAATAAACCTATGTAATTTTTTAAAATTACTTTATAACCAAACTGAGGTAGAATTTTAAAATAAAGTTATAAAAAAATTAACTTGGATTTATGCAGTATTGCTAAGTTATATACAAATAAAACTAATTTTATGTTTCTTGTATGGTTGTGCGTGCATGAAACAAACATGAATAAATCGTTTATCATGAATTGTGGTCAGTTGGAACAGAGATAAGTTAAAGAATATAAACTTGCAAGTATGAAAACTTAATGTATCGCAGGTGGATACGTTATTTGGGATTTTCACGAGGGCACCGACTGGCCGTACTACTGTGTCATTCGATTTTCAAACTCTTTATTTTAGAAAATACTGGAATGGAGTTCAAATAAAGCTGAAAAAGATGGAAAAAAGTTTTATGATGCGGGAGAAAACGGAGCGGGGGAACCTCGAGAAAACCTGGTCCCGTAGTGACATGGCAAATGTAGAAAAGCTTCACTGTGCGAACTAAACTAAACCATCGTATAAAACCATAGTAAACTAGCTCACTTTTTTCAGTTTCTAAGCTTTCTGTGCATGAAATGAGGTAACTAAGTCATGGTCTAAGAATAGACTAAAAATTCTGAACTAATAGAGAGAATTTTACGGTCCTAAGAACCAACCGTAATAACATTTAATCCTATGGATTAACCAACGTAATATCGTTTTCCCGAATTAATATTTATGACTTAATGATTTAATACGATCCAAAAATAAAAGAGTCACCATGCAAAACCCTGTTTGTTTGTTTGACTGATTAATAAAATAAGTATAAAAACTTTTTGTAGGTCTATATTTAATGTTACACTTATGGTAATATAACGGATTACCATTCTATTTCCTTGCAGTTCCACTTATTCATTCTATTTAAGGATATAACAGAATAAAATTTCCAAAAGTAACAAAGTATCTTTAACAAAAAATGTTAAAAATGTTAAAGATTTTCTTCTAGTGACATCATTCCGTAAGGAACGTTAATAAATTGTAGTGCAAATAATATAAAAATTGATAAAACCTGATACAGCATCTCCGATTTGCTATAAATAACTACTAAATGGATATCGCGGATGTAGTAGGCTATGTTTCCCCACTTATCTTCAGCAGGGCAATCAACGTCAATCATCAACATTTTCGAAATATTTAATAGGTTGTCACGTTAAAAATTGAAAAAAATATAAATTATACGTTGGTTTCCCCATAAATACCATGTACGGTACGTTACTTCCAGGAAAAAAAAACCACCACAACTTCCTCGGGGAATCACAGCAATTATCTAATATAATAATTTTCTCTGGTAGCGTGTGTACTGTACGTTTAAAAATATTTTAACATGTCACACCTGAGAATAGTATCTGACTTCAACGAATGATGAACAAAATCAGTTTGCACAGCAATATGACAATTCTATGACATCTAAATTGTGTCTAGGGTGAAACGACATTGTACACCAATTCACAGTTAACAGCAAATCATTAGTCAATGGCAAATCATTCTCTGCCTCCCTGTTACACGTGGAAGCTTGACTTGGATGAAATTTATATATCTCCAAACGGCACGATATACTCTAAACAGTCATCCGTACCCTACGTCTTTGAACAATATGAAATTTACAACAACGCAGTGTGGACGTGTATACCAGAACAATTACTTCCATTTCTACCCTATGGAGACTACATAGCCGTTTTCTGCTGGATTCTGGCACAAGTCTGTCTTTGTGTGTCAATTTTCTTTTATTTGTGGTTCCGTTCTAATCGTGCCGATTGTTATCCAGTCGTCTGTCACATGATTAGCATGGCTGGCGTGTACTTTGTTGGAACGGTCAATCAGTTTTCTTCCCACTATCCACTGGCATTATGTGACGTAATATCGTTCATGGCTCTGTTCAGTTTCACGTCGCAAATTTTCTGGTTGAACATCATCGTTTTCAGCATTTGGCGGCAATTCTACTCTTTAAAATCAAATTCTGCCAAATCAGCAAACGTACGTATTGGAAGATTTTGGTGTCAAGCTTTATACGGTTGGGGAATACCGTTTTTGGTGGTTTCCACAATGATGGTTCTCAACCAATTGAACTTGCCATGGCAGAGTGGTTACGATAAAAGTGTTTGTCTGACAGCGGTATTTCGATATTCTGTTGAAAATACTTTTTCGTACATTTTTAACACTATTTTGGTGATTATCAACTGGGTTTTTATAATTTGGACAAGCATCAATATTTATTACATCAAGCGAGTCAATCAAAATGCTGGGATTGTGAGTCCTCTACAAGAGCAGTTGTAAGTATTGTATTATAATTATATTTAATTAATGCAAAAGTGACACACTGTACATTTTAATTTTTATTCAATTCTATCACAGGTTCGGAATATGTGTGAAGTTAGTTTTGATATCTGGTATCACGTGGATACTCAATTTGGCAGCATGGATGTCATTTGAAGCGACAAAGAAAATTTACATACGGGCTATATCAGAGATCGTCTGTGCATTTCAAGCTGTCTTTCTCTTTGCAGTTTATATATTGAATGCATCGATGTTGAAGAAAATCAAACACCGTCTCTCTGTAAGGCTAAGTTCTTAAGAGCGATTCCGTATAAAATGGTTTGACGACTATATGTTTATTTATACAGTATACAAGCAGTGTGCCTTAAAATCAGTAGGTGCGGGCTCACTATCTAAGCTTTTTAATAGAACCAACATGTACTAGAACTAAATTTCGTCTCACTTATAAATGCATAATTTTACATCGTTTCTTTATCTTTACTAATTTTTCGTTAAAACACTTAACTTTTAAAATATTTTGTGTGTGCGTATTTTTAACTGCTACCCAAAATTATTTAAGCTAATTGTGAGATTATTTGAGATCACAATTACGTTAAACAAATGAACACATACTTTTGCTTCGAAATAAACCAATAAAAATGAGTATATTTGTGATGAAAATTAATGATGATTATCCACACGATATATTACAGAATATTCATACTCTGTTTTTCCGTATGTAATTAGTTCCAGTAACGATGCAAACTATTGTACATAACTAATTAATCACCTTACTAATTAATCATCTTCAGAGAACGTCATTAAGTAGGCTATATAAAAACAAGCTAAATCATTTATGCTCAACTTGCAGGACTGCAAAGAGTTGTCAATTGACTTGTATATTTTGTTTAACGGTTGTTTAACGGTATTTTGTTCAACGGTATTTACGAATTGAAAATACTACTAATAATTTAAATTGCTGTTCGTGGAAATTTGAATTTTTGGAAGTGAAATATTTATTCTAACAACACGATAGAAGCCAAACAGTACGACATACCCTTTACTTTTTCATATCACGAAATTCATCAATATGCTGTGTGGACGTGCATACCAGACGATCTCCTTTCATATCTACCATACGGTGACTATGAAATAGTTTTCAGTTTGATTCTAGCACAAATCTCTGTGTTCATTGTATTTTACTTGTGGTGTCGTTCCTCATATCCAGACTGTTATTCAGTTGTTTGCCATATGATTAGCATAGCGGGAGTATATTTTTGTTGCAATGGTGAACTAATTATCCTTTAAATATCCAGTTTGAAATATGTAAAGCACTACCCATTCTGGTAATTTTTACCTTCACATCGCAGTTTATGAATGACTACTATTGTTTATAGAATTTTGGCGACAGTTCTACAACATTTAATAAAATACTGCTTATGCTCAACCAACTAATGTACGGAACGTTTTGGTGCCAAGCTTTGTACACTTTTAAACTTATCCTGGCTGGGTGGTTTCAACAGAAGTGTTTGTTTTACCTCGATATTTAAATATTCTGTTCAGGTTACTTTCACAACCTACTTGGCCACAATTTTGATATTTATCAACTGTTTTTTTTTTTATAATTTGGACCAGTACCAACATTTATAAAATCAAACAAACTAATCAGAATTCCAGAATTGTCAATCCTCTCCAAGAACAATTGTATGTATTGATTCCAATGTATACAAAACTAAATTAAATCATTTCTGAAAAAAAGACATTTTTTTATTGTTTTTAATTTGATTGTATCTTTTCAATCGCTTTATTTATTCACACTTTCTTTTCAATTAGAACTTATTGATTATTTTCTTAATTATTATTTCCAATATTGATCCCAAAAGGGAATAGTCTGAGCTGAATTTTGTATACTTGGTTAATTTTTTAGGAACTTTTCGGTTATAGCCAGGCCCAGTCTGATGTTGCTATTTGCTTGTACTTAATTATGGGTTTATTGTGCAGGTAAGGTTAAGAAAAACAAAGAAACGTATTAAACGTATGATATTGTTTTGTTTTCTTAACCTAACCTGCACAATAAACCCATAATTA